>PVKA01003290.1:0-111988 GCA_004027165.1 Ctenomys sociabilis | reverse complement strand
TCTGTGTTACAGAGCTCCACCCAAGGAATGCATTTTTATGTACTTCAAATGTGTACTACTAAAACTGAAAATAAATCTAATTTGTATAATGTATACATCATTTAATTTCATGTTATGGCACCATAGGAGAAGAAAAACTCTAAAAATATCTGAAGTATTTTATCTCTCTTTCTATCTCATCTTGTATGAATAAATTTGAATCAACTACAAAGTTATTTTTAAAATATTTCTTAGTATATGTTTGCAATACCTGGCAAATACATTTGGGGGTATTGGTATATACATACAGCACGTCTTATAAAGATAAAAGTATGCCCTTGAATTATTTAACATATACTCTCAGTAGTTGTATTGTTTAATATGTTATGGCTATTTTAAAGAGATTACTAATTTTAGTATATCAAGTTTTATTTTGTTCATGTTTCATTTTATTTTCCTAATGGCAAACACACTGAGAGGGCCCCTACCACTGAGCTACATTCCCAGTCATTTTTTTTTTTTGTACTTTTAGGGAGGGGTCTACAGGTTGTTCAGGGTCTCGTTACTAGACCAGACTCATAGTGATCCACTGTTTTACAGCCTCCCAAGAGCTGGGATTACAGGCACGCCTCACCCTATCCAGTCTCAATTGCCTTCTCAGTGCATGGGGTCTGCACGGCAGGCCTGGGCCCCTGTGTGTGCCTGCAGGCATTTTAATCTGCTGAACTTTTGGTTGGCCTGTTCCCAGTCATGTTTATCATATATTTGGAAACACACTCTCTCTAAATTGCCCAGTCTACCTTCATCCTCCTGCCTCAGCTTCCTATGCACCTATGATTTTCTCAGCTTTTGAGTCATCATTTTTTTACTATACTTTAGCTCTGCAGGGACAGTGTCTGTTTTTAAGAATTATTATATTTTCTTAGTATAATTTGGTGTTATAGTGTAAATGAGATTTGTGAGATAATTTCAGGCTCCCTTGCATTTATAAGAAATAATCCTGATAGATCTTTTTAGTTATACCCTTTAACATACTTTATTGGATGGTAATGTTTTAGAAGTTACCTTGCTACATCATAACCAGGACATTAACGGTGATGCGGTCTACTAAACTTACTACGCTTTCTCTGGTTTACTCTCTTTTTTTTTTTTTTTTTTGATTTAGTAAAGGTCTACTGGGTGTCACTACACAGATTGGACTTGTAGTCATTGTTTTGTTTCCAGCCTCCTAAGTGCTGGGATTGCAAGGTGTGTGCCACCACTCCCAATCTCAGTGTGTCCTGGGGTTGGGGTCAGCGTAGCAGCCCTGGGACCAAACCCCAGGACCCTGTGTCTGCCTAAGCAGGTGCTTTAATCCACTGAGCTATTTGGACAGCCCTCCTCTGGTTTACTCTTAATGCCTCTCTCTCTCTCTCTCTCTCTCTCTCTCTCTCTCTCTCTCCTCTCTCTCTCTGCATTTAATATTATCCAATCGCATCTATGTATTGGCGGGTGGAACTACCATACTGAGGATCTATGGCAGCATTTCCTCACTACAAGGATACTCAAGGCCTAAGGTCCCCAAATCCCTTTTTGACCTTCTGTCACTTCAAGATGTTGTATCAGTGGAAACACACATCATGTTATAAGGTAGGCTTAGCTTTTCACTCCCAACATTTCTGCAGGTCTACAGAAATTTGTTCCATGTGTCTATAGTTGAGCGGCACGGTTGTCACCACAGCTTGCTGAGCCATTTGTCTGTCGAAGGACATATGGGCCATTTCCAGATTCTGGCAGTTGCAAATAAAGCTGCTGGGAACATTTGTGTACAATGTTTTTGTGAACATATATTTCCATCTCATAAGTTTTAATTCAACTTTTACTCCACTTGGCTTACAATTTCAACCTATATCATAAAAGGATGTTTTTCCTTCAAGTTTTGCCTATAGTTTAAGATGTACCATCAAAAAAGAAGAATCCTGAGATACCCTTCGTTTATATCATCAATTGACTTGACTGCAGAAGGCGGTGATCTGTGTAGTGACCGTCCTTGTGCAGAAGTTTGACATGCAATATGACCTTGACCAATTAAGATTTTATGTTGACTTTTATGAGTTAGGGTCTTACTAAGCAGTTTAGGCAGAACGTGAACTCACTATGCACTGTAGGCCTTTAATTTAAGATGCATCATCAAACAATAACAATCCTGGGGAAGAAACTTATGTCAATCATCCACTCTTCTACCCCTTCATAGGAGCTATCTTTAGATGGTTTAGATATGTTTAGATCAATCTCCTTTTCTTCTTTCACTTGGACAAATCTATGTTTGCCTGGGAATTTTTAGTTTGGAAAATAAAAGTGATCCTTAAACTGAAAGAAATGCCTCTACCTCAGGCTTCGGAGTTCTGGGATTATGAACTTATACCACCACGTTCAAGGCTGGACCTGACATAGTGAACAGATTTTGGCCCAGTGATGCAGTCCTAAATGCCTAGAACTAACTAGATAATAACTACTAGAAATTCACCAAAGAGTTGACGCTCTCCAGATGGTGGTGGTTATGCATATTTCATTCATAATTTCGGGTAGTGAATAGGCAAGAAAAAAATAGCAAAACTATTGTGTGTTAAGTCCCTCACAGAGTTCAAAGAATGGGTTCTGTTGACAGCTGTATGATGTTGCTAAATTCAATTCAGACATTATTCATCCATTCCACTAAGTATCGATTGAATATTTGTGCTATGGCACACCAAGATTACTGCTTACATGTTAAACATTAAGTAATATGATGTGATTATGAAAACATTAAGTAATATTACTCTCAGAGAGTGTGTTTAGGAGTTACGTCTACGGAGTCAAAATAAAAGTATCAAACTGGAGACCGGCCAGAGACAGCGCGGGCGACTCCGCCATCCTCCTGATCCCGCCCACGCCTGCCCAGCCCCAGAGACCTGACAGAGACAGAGCAGCGCCATCCTCCTCGACCCAGCCCATGCCCACCAAGCCCCAGGGGCATCCTGAGACAGGGAGACCAACGCCAGCAACCTATTCCATCCTGCTCATGCCGCCTAGCCATAGACCAGCCTGAGACAGCGGCTGACTCCAGTGGCCTCCTGGATCCCGCACCAAGCTCTCCCAATGAGTGGGAATTTGCATGACTAACCAGGCTTCCCAGATCAGTGAGACTGTGGTGAGACTGAGGGACAGCCATTGGCTTCTCCCCACGCGCGTGACCCGGATCCCTGCCCCCAAGCCCTCCAAGCCAGGGACCAGCCTGAAACCTCAGGACCCACTTACCAACACCTCCCTGGATCCCCTGACCTAAAACCCGCTGAGCGAGTGGGAATTTCCCGGATTCTCTGGGCTGCAAAGTTCAGTGAGTGTAGAACTCCAGGCCCGCCGTGCCCAAGAGACATTTACCAGGGATTACCTGCCTCCCACCCCCCGTGGCCCGGTGAGAGCTCCAGGCACACTGTGCCAGAGAAACATTTCCAGGTGATTACCGGTCCCACCCCACAGCCCCAGACCCAGTGCAGGTTGGCCTACAGTGAGAACTCCAAGCCTCCCACTCCGGAGGGACATTTCTCAGTAATCCTTGGTCCCACGCCATGGACTGAAACCCAGCACAGCCTGGCCTGTGAGTGAGGGCTCCAGGCCTGCTGCACTGGAGGGACCTTCCCCAGCCTTCTCGGGTTACGGCCAGTAGACCTGGACCCAGCACAGGTTGGCCAATCCAGTACAGCCTACTCAGTGAATAAGATCATCCACTATCCTTTTGTGAGCCCAGAAGACCCAGCAAAGCACAGGCCCGCCCACCTGGAGAACAACCTGCCTGACACAAGAGGGCTGACCCCGGGAACCAACAGAGGGGAACCAAAGGAGCTATAGCAAAAAAGGAACTGAACACAACAGCTAGATCCAGAATAGGCATACCTGGAAAATCTCAAACTTAATAGACTGGCACCCGAATCTCATAACAAGCTAAGGTTATAGCTGCACCAAAGCTCTACACCAAAGGTCAAAGGTCAGTGCTATACAAAATGACAAAGAGAAGGGGAAAAATGCAATCCCAGACCTCAAGTCCATCAGGAAGGGCAGAGAACACTAGCTCAGCTGCAATGAATGAACTAACAGATACAGCAGCAAAGTAACAACAGCAGAAAGCTATAGAGGAAATAAAACGAGAAGTAATTCCCCAAATTAAAAAAGAAATATTTGAATACATAGTATCTGAAATAAAGAATGAATTCCAGAAACATTGGGTGGTAAAACTATGCTCACCCAGAACAAGTGCAGAGAGCACTATTGAAGTTGATATATATGAATTAACAGCATCTGAAACAAAGAAACAACAGCAGAAAGATCATGAGGAACTCAAAGCAGAAATAAGTTCTGAAATCAAAAAAGATCTTTTTAAAGTCATAGGATCTGAAATACAGAAACAAATCCAGAAATACACATAGGAAATTCAACTTGGAAGAAACACAGCAGAAAAAGAATTAATAACTACCTCTAAAGAAGACATGGATAACAAAATTGAGGAGATCAGAAATACGATGGATTTCTTGAATGAGCAATACAGAAAAGAAATAGAACACATGAAACACAGTCAAAGAGATATAGAAGAACTAAAAATAGCAATCACAAGTCTACAAAACCGTCTGAGTGAAAGTGAAGACAGAGTTTCAGATCTTCAAGATTCTGGAATAGCTAGTGAGAAAGGATATCTTAAAAACAATGAGAAAGCAGGAAAAAATAATCCATCACCTGCAAGATGATGACAGGATGAACAATGTGAGAATAATTGGTATCAACGAGAATGAAGGAGTCAATACAAATGACATAAAAAGAATTTGGGGAGAAATAATTGCAAAAAACCTCCAAAATATGAGGAAACAATCCAACATTCAGGTCACCAAAGCATACAGAGCACCAAATAACCTCAACCCAAGTAGAAACACAGCGAGACATATAATAGTTAAGATCTCAGAAATCCAACACAAAAATAATATACTGAAAGGTGCTAGAGAGAAGGAGCCCACATTTAAAGGAAAACCCATCAGAATTACAGCCCACTTCTCTACACAAACAATGAAGGCAAGGAGAGTGTGGAACAGAGTTCTTCAAGTCCTACACGAAAACAAATTCCAGCCCAGACTATTATACCCTGCAAAACTCTCTTTAAGTTTGATGGAGAAGGGAAATACTTCCACGACAAAGAACAACTAAAGAATTTCTTGATGACAAAGTTATTCCTTCACAGGCTGCTGAAAGATGTTCTGAAGAGAGACCACAACGACGAGAACTCCATGAATGAGAATGGAAGGAACCCACTGAACAGCACAGTCAATTAAACACAGTTTACAAAGGAGTAAACAATACCAGCTAAATATCATGACAAATATAAGTCAGCACATTTTAATTATAACCATCAATGTAAACAGACTCAATTCTCCAATTAAGAGAAATAGACTGGCCCAGTGGATTAGGAAACAAAATCCAACAATATGCTGTATACAAGAAACACACTTAACTCAAAAGGACATTCATAGGCTCAAAGTCAAAGGATGGAAAACAATACTACATGCCCCAGCACCTCAGAAAAAAGCAGGAGTAGCAATTCTGTTCTCAGACAGTCTCAAATTCAAACCAAGAATGATCAAACGACACAAAGAAGGCCACTATATATTGGTCAGGGGAAAATTCCAGAGCAAGAAGTAACACTCATAAATATCTATGCACCAAACACAGGAGCACCCAACTATGTAAGACAAACCTTAACAGACATGAAAAACTTAATGTCTAAGAACACAATCTTAACAGGAGACCTTAACACATCCTTATCTCAAAAAGATAGGTCAACCAGACAAAAAATAAGCAAGGAAGTAGCAGAACTGAACCAGAGCTTGGAACAAATGGACCTGGTGGACATATACAGAGTGTTCCACCCAAACACAGTTGAATACACATTGTTTTCAGCTGCACATGGGTCATTTTCCAAAATAGACCACATACTAGTCCAGAGGTCATGCCTAAGTATATGCAAGAAAATAGAAATTATCCCATGCATACTATCTGACTACAATGCAATGAAATTGGAAATAAATGACAAAAGAAACCAGAAAAACCCACTAGATTCACGGAAACTAAACAACACCCTACTCAGCAATCAATGGGTTGCAGAAGAAATTCAACAAGAAATTCAACAATATCTTCAATTCAATGAAAATTCAAGTACAACTTACTGGAATTTATGGGATATGATGAAAGCAGTTCTTAGAGGGGAAATCATAGCTATGAACTCACACATTAGGAAAACAGAAAGGGAACAAATTAGCACCTTAATTTTGCACCTCTGACAACTGGAAAAAGAAGAGCAAATAAAACCCAGAGCACAAAGACAGGAGGAAATCATAAAGATTAGAGAAGAAATTAACTCAATTGAGATTAGAAAAACAGTTCAAAGAATCCACAAATCAAACAATTGGTTCTTTGAAAAACTAAATAAAGTTGATAAGCCTCTTCCCAACCCCATCAAAAAGAGGCAAAAGAAAATTCAAGTACAAGCAATAAGGAATGAAAAATGTGAAATCACCACAGACCCAGTGGAAATTCAGAAGGTTACCAATAGTTACTTCAAGGATCTTTATGCTCACAGAATAGAAGACACAGAAGAAATGGACAGATTACTTGAAAGGTACAAATTACCGAAACTGAATCAAGAAGATATAACAACTCTCAATAAGCCAATCACAGCCAATGAAATACGAAACGTAATAAAAAGCCTACTGACAAAGAAAAGTCCAGGTATAGATGGATTCACAGTTGAATTCTACAAGAAATTTATAGAAGATATAATCCCCACACTCCACAAACTCTTCAATGAAATTGAAATCATTTCTGGAGCCAAGTATAATACTGATTCCAAAACCAGAGAAAGACACAACCAAAAAGGAGAACTACAGGCCAATCTCCCTCATGAACACACATGCAAAAATACTCAACAAAATCCTGGAAAATAGAATACAGCAAATCATCAAGAAGATCATACACCATGACCAGGTAGGATTCATCCCAGGGATGCAAGGATGGTTCAGTATTCTAAAATCTATAAATGTAATATACCATATTAATAGACGGAAATCTACAAACCACATGATCATTTCAATTGATGCAGAGAAAGCCTTTGAGAAAGTCCAGCACTCATTCATATTCAAGGTCCTACAGAAAATTGGAATAGATGGACTCTATCTTAACTTGATGAAAGCCATCTATGACAACCCTAAACCTCATATAATCCTAAATGGGGAAAAACTGAAATCTTTTACTCTCAAATCAGGTACAAGACAGGGATGTCCTCTATCACCACTCCTATTCAATATAGTCTTGGAATCCTTAGCAACAGCCATTAGAAAAGAGGAAGAAATAAAGGGAATAAGAATAGGTAAAGAAGAAGTTAAATTATCACTATTTGAAGATGCCATGATACTTTACTTGGAAGATCCCCAAAATTCCACCAACAAACTACTAGAACTGATAGGGAAATTCAGTAGTATAGCAGGATACAAAATCAATACTCAAAAGTCAATAGCATTCCTCTACACAAATAACAAGCACACTGAATGGGAATTAATAGAAACAATACCTTTTACAATAGCACCGAGGAAAATGAAATACCTTGGGATTCACTTAACCAAGGAAGTCAAAGATCTTTTCACGGAAAATTACAACACCCTAAGAAAAGAGATTATGGAGGATTTCAGAAAATGGAAAGATATTCCATGTTCCTGGATAGGAAGATCCAACATGGTGAAGATGGCCATACTCCCAAAATTGCTGTACAGATTTAATGCAATCCCTATCAAATTGCCACCAACATACCTCCCAGATATAGAGAAATCAATCCTAAAATTTATTTGGAACCACCAATGACCTAGAATAGCAAAGGCAATCTTGGCCAATCAAGACAAGGCAGGAGGCATCACAATTCCTGACTTGAAATTATTCTACAAAGCCACTGTGATAAAATCAACATGGTATTGGCAACAAAATAGACCTGAGGATCAGTGGAATAGATTAGAAGACGCAGAGGCATCTACGAAAACACTCAGCCATCTTATCTTTGACAAAGGGGCTACACAAGCTCACTGGAAGAAACATAACCTCTTTAACAAGTGGTGCTGGAAAACATGGCATTCTACATGCCAAAAACTAAAACTTGACACAGCTCTATCACTATGCACTAAGTTAAAGTCAAAATGAATTAAAGATCTAAACAATGAAACAGAAACACTCAATCACCTGGAAGAGAAAGTAGGAGGAACTCTTGAAGACATAGGGGTGAGTAAAGAGTTCATGAACAAACATATATTTGCATGGGAAGCTCTTGAAAGAATCAACAACTGGGATCAACTCTTCTTAAGGAGCTTCTGCATGTCAAAAGAAGTTGTCAACAGAATGGAAAGACAACCCACAAATTTTGAAAAAATCCTAACTAATAAGCAATGAGACAGAGGTCTACTGTCTAAGAACTAAGATACAACAGGGCCCTCAAATTTAAAGACCCAATTCAGAAATGGGCATCTGAGATGAATACACACTTCTCAGAGGATGAAATTAAGGAAGCAAATAAATATATGACAAAATGCTCCACATCGCTAGCCATTCGTGAAATGCAAATAAAAACAACACTGAGATACCATCTCACTCCAGAAAGAATGGGTATCATAAGGAAATCAACCAACAGCAGATGTTGGAGAGGTTGTGGAGAAAAGGGAACACTTCTCCACTGCTGGTGGGAATGTAGACTGGTACAACCATTGTGGAGGTCAGTGTGGAGACTCCTCAAAAGAGTAGGACTAGAAATCCCATTCTAGCCGGCTATCCCCCTACTGAGAATTTTCCTAAAGGATCTGAAAACATTGTATCATATAGATATATGTGTACCTATGTTTATAGCTGTGCAATGTGTGATAGAAAAATCTTGGAAACAACCAAGATGTCCATCACATGAGGAATGGTTGAAAAAGATGTGGTATTTCTATATAATGGAGTATTACTCAGCTATTAAGAATGATAAGTTTGAAGCATTTATACTGAAGTGGATGCCACTTGAACATATACTCATAAGTGAAATAAATCAAACACACATTTGTAAATATCATATAGTCTCCCTAGTATAACAAGCGAAAAGCAGAAATACGAAAGGAAATGTACAACAAGTAAAATCAATTGAGTCAGATAAGGCAAAGTGAATGGCATATGCTGCAGGAGACTAATCAGCTTTTCTTCTGGATGGTTAACAACCTAAGTTCACAAGTCAAAGTTGGAGAAATAGAAGAGCCACAAGGCCAGCCAACATTTTGGCCCTAGCCTTTCAAGGTCAGCGAAGACTCAGGACATTGGAGAACCTGTACTGCAACATCATGAAACTCAGTTGAGCTCCAAATTTTCTGAACAAGAAGATTATGGAGCCACAGAGGAAAGAGATTGAAGTTCTATAGTGTGCCTGGGAGAGTCACATAAAGCGAAAACTTTCTCTCAAGCTCTCACAGAGAGCAAACTGGTCAAGCATTGGCCATGACTCATCCACGTGGATGACACAGACAAAGGATCTACAGAATAATGTACAGGACTACAAGATAAACCCTGAGAGGACTTCACTGACCACATAAGAAATATATAGTTCATGTGTTGGTATAGAAGTCTTGATCTATCTACGTCTTAACCATCCAGCAGAAATGTATAAAAATGCAGTATACATCATGGGGCCATAATATTAAGCTGAGTTGTAAATGGCTATGGTCGATGACTTCTTTGAATAATTCACTATTGTTGTGGAATGCTGGACTGTGTTGGACTCTGGTGTCGAGTTCAAGCACTTAAGTTAGTTGAATGACAATGGAGTGCCCACCTTTGACAGGTGTAGACAAAGGAAGGGGTATAGAAAGAAAATATCATGATGTGTGTATAGACAGTACAGGTGGGATAGATAATGCTGTGCTTCTACATAATCCTATGAGAGGCAAGATCTTCACTAATGATGGTTGGACAGGATATTAAGTCGGCTTTTAATACTACAGTCATCCACTAGGAAAATAATTATTGAATTTTTGATATAATTCATGTAGAAAAAATAAGATAAGTAACCAGCTACTCTCTTAATTTACTGGTAAGAGACATCTCCTAAAATAATATCTGTAAATATAGTATCATGTATGCACCTTGTACCATATCAAAATATTATGAAAACAGTTTCCAATGTATTAATTTATCGAATCTGTCTTGTTAAGGTGTCTTGAAACTGTCTGATTGATATTTGTACTTCAATAACATAACAAAAAAGTATCAAACTGCATTTATGACTGAGTAGTACCTTTCAAGGATCATGGTGGATAACTTCAGTGAACTAACAATGAGCTAAAAATCATTTTTACGTGGAATACCCAAATTATTTTGTGGGAAGAGCAGGAGGGATGTCAGCTCTATCAGTAGCAAATATATCATATAATATGCTTTCTGGCTATTTCTCATCTGATACTGGCACAGGACTTAAAAGAAAAAGTCAAGTTTCTCACACTTCCCTCTTTCTGTAGCTGTGTTCTTTGTTCCAACACAAATAAAAGCAGTAACTTGTGTCACCATAAGTAAAATTTTATGACCTACTATTCCCATAACATCGTGTCATGCCTGAGAAGGGCCACCAACATACAACACTGTCACAGCTGGACAAACTACCTCTGCTATCCTTCTGCCCACCCACAAGTTCTTCGCAGATGATCAAGCCTGCTGACCAAGAGTCTAAGCCTGGAGCCTGGCCTTTGTCCAGCACTCAGCAGGTCTGGACAGGAGACCTGCCAATCTAGCTGCACACCTAATAAAATCCTATTTTTCCCTGTTGGTCTTTCTCATCTCTTGGATTCTCCACAATACTATGCTATATTTTACTTTCTTCTTTTTATTTCTTTCCTACATAAGTAGGTGATATGTTAGGGCTAAAAGCAGATATTTTGCACAATTTGTGCATGTAGCTTTGCGTGCATGATTTTACATTCATGACTTTTATTTTCCAAACTAAAAATTCCCAGGCAAACATAGATTTGTCCAAGTGAAAGAAGAAAAGGAGATCGATCTAAAGATATCTAAACTATCTAAAGATAGTTTCTATGAAGGGGTAGGAGAGTGGGCGAGTGAGATAAGTTTCTTCCCCAGAAAAGACTAGGTTCTCTTAACCCAGAGGAAAAATGTCGAGATCTGCAGCTTCTGTTTAGCTCCTTTTGCACTCTGCTTCCTAGGGGAACCTCTCTGGATGAGGGACACTGGACAGGTTCACCCCAGGTCTTCTAGGCGGGTGGGGCAGTGGTTCACTTGGTAGAATTTGTTTCCTCACACACAGAGCATCCACAAATGTGAGGAGGCACTGGGAGAGCATAAAGGGATGTCTCAGCGACACATATATCTACCTCTCATGTGCTGCAAGAGTTTGAATGTGCATCACAACCTACAAAAAAGGAAAACCTCTGGCATGATGTTATTTATATTTTCTGGAATATAGAACAAAGGGCACATTGTGGTAGAAAGAAATTTCCTGTGCTACGTATTAGACAGATGCTTAAGGTTTTTAAAGGAGATGAATGTGATATATATATATATATATATATATATATATATATATATAACTAGCTGCTGTTGCTAATAACTGCAACTGCAAGGAAGGGTGAAGACAGAGGGTGACCTGTGCTTGGCTACACAGGAACTGGAAGGGGTTGGAATACCTCACTAGCAAATCATAAAGCATGCCAGTGTTATCTCTTCATCTCCCTTAAGAAATCTTTAACTCTAGACATTATGAATCGGCAGTGATGACTATCGCAGGGTTTAAAAATAAAACAAGATTGCTGCCTGCACAGTGATTTCACTGAGGTAGAGAGGGCAGTCTGAGGGGTCGGGGGACACCTGACATCTGTCTAGATGAGGAGGGTGGAGAGAGCAAATGTCCAAGTTTGCCCTGATTTCAGTGCTAGATATGTAATTAGCAGCCAGAGTTAGCATTTATCTGGGCAAAAAAAATAAATAGGTAGACTTAAAAGCCACATTAAATGTTCTCTCTGTAAAATCAAAATGAAATACAAATGTGTATTTTGCATATATACACATAGGCCACATATAATATAATATCACATATAAACATGTATTTATATAATATTATATATCTTTTCAAAGCAATTTCTTATTCTAGTAGTTGCTGATTTTGGTTCCTACAGTGCTAACTTGATGTGAAAACTCTATGCAATAGATGTTTTAAGATAGAATGAAGGCAATAAAAGTAGCTATGTATTTTGGTAGTCACTGCTAGAATGATCTGTGGAGTCTTGTATCTTTGAGTGCCTATCAGGGCCTTTGCCTATGTGCAGTGATATAAGATCTGTGCATTTCTTTCACAGTAAGTTGATTGGAAACGAAGTCTTGGTATAATGTTCATAGTGTCACCATCTATGCCATAAAGAAGACGTTTGAAAACTAAAACACCAGCAGCGTGTTGAGAATTCTCTCTCAAATGAAAGGAAAACAACTTGTGCATTTCCTGTGCTGTTCGATCTAGTTGCCCTTGGTCTTTTTCTTCTCAATTCATCACTTGAGAGTTTGACATTTACAGTTTGCCAGTAAGTCTTACAGGCAAGAGATGGGTCACATGTATACTACAATCTTCAGAGGCTGTAAGAGCAGCAGAGTTGTCACATGACTCTGCCAAGCTCCTTCCTAGTGTTTGGGTTTTACGTTTCAAAGCAACACCCAGATGCTGCGGACCTTATGCAAGCAGGCTTAGGAATTCTCAGATGAGGGTAGGCTGGGGGAGAGGAGGAGTGCACAGTTGGAAGTGTCACACTGCAGTCATGTGATGTAGATACCACGTGTAAAAGGACATCCTGAGTCAGATATCGCATAGTCACCTTCTAGATGTTCTCCAAGAAAAGCCCTTCCATTGTGAGTAACAATCAGATGTCATTTCAGAGTAAAACCTTGTACCATCTCACATTTAGAATTGGTCCTCAGCCTGGCCGGGTGAGTGCATGGGAGAACTTCTGGTTTCCCCACACCCACAGTGAGGGACTCAGAGAACAGAACTCAGACACCCACGTGGGGGAGACTCTCTACTGCATCCTCTGCCAGCCCTGCAACTCCCTGGAACCCCTACCCCAAGCTCGATGAGCAAGTGAGAACTTCTGAGACCCTCTTGGTCCCCATCCACCCTAGCCTGGCCCAGTGACTGTGTGGGAGAACTTCTGGTTTCCTCACACTGCTGGTGAGAGACTCAGAGAGCAGAACTCAGGCACCCACATGAGTGAGACTCTCTACTGCACCCCCATGGCCCTGTAACTCACTGGAGCCCTTGACCCCAGGCCTGATGAGCTAGTGAGAACTTGTGAGACCCTCTTGGGTCCAATCCACCCCAGCCAGGCCTGGTGAGTGTGTGGGAGAGCTTTGGCACTCTCCGGTGCTCCCTGGGCCAGGGGCACAACAGAGGGGAAACACAGGCTCACAGTTGTTCCAGAACGGATGAAAACAAAAGGAGCTGAAAACAACAGCTAGATTCAGGCCAGGAATCAATGGATATACTCAAACGTAATAGATGGGCACCTTAATCTAATTACGTGCTAGGGTTATAACTGCACCAAAACTATCACCAAAGGTCAGTGCTATACGAAATGACAAAGACAAGGAGAAAAATGCAACCTCAGGCCACGGGCCCACCAATGATAAGTGCAGAGGACACTAGCTCAGCTAAAACTTATGAATTAACAACATCTTAAGCAACGAAACAATAGCAGAAAGGTAAAGAGGAATTTAGAGTCAAGATAATTTCTGAAATAAAAGAAGAAATCTTCAAAATCATAGCATCTGAAGTAAAGAATCAAATATGGAAATATATGGAGCAATTCCAATTTGGAAAAAGAAAAAACCTCTGCAATAAAAGAATTAATAGCTGCCTCTAAAGAAGACATTGATTAAAAAAATAGATGACATTAGAAATATGATGGATTCCTTGAATGAGCAATACAGGAAAGAAATAGATCACATGAAGCAGAATCAAAGAGATATAGAACTTAAAATCTCAATCACAAGTCTACAAAACTGTTTGAGTAAAAACAAAGACAGAGTTTCAGGTATTAAAGATGCTGGTGCAGCTGATAAAAAGGTGAGAAATGATCTCTTTAAAAAAACTAGAATGTAGGAAAAAAAATAATCCATCACTGTAAGATGATGCCAAGATGAACAGTGTGAGACTAATAGGCATCAGTGAGAAAGAAGGACTCAATACAAATGATGTAAAACGAATATGGGCAGAAATAGTAGCAGAAAACTTCCAAACAATCCAACATTCATCCAACCGAAGCATACAGAACACGAAATAACTTCAACCAATGAAAAACACACTGAGACATGTAATAGTCCAGATCCTAGAAATCCAACACAAGAATAATATAGTGAAAGCTGCTAGAGAAAAGAAGCAGATCACTTCCAAAGGAAAACCCATCAGAATTAGAGCTGACTTCACAAACCATGAAAGCAAGGAGAGCATGGAGCAGAGTATTTCAAGTCTTCTGTGAAAACAAATTCCAACCCAGAATACTATACCCTGAAAAACTCTATTTCAAGTTTAATGGAGAAGTGAAATACTTCCATGACAAAGAACAAATAAAGAATTTCAGGATGACAAAACCATCCCTACACAGGCTACTGAAAGATGTTCTATAGAGGGATCACAATGAGCAGAACTCTGTGAACGAGAACAGAAGGAACTCACTAAATAGGGCAAATAATTGAACACAGGACAAAAAGGAGTAAACAACACCAGGTAAATAACATGATAATCATAAGTCAACACATTGCAATTATAACCATCAATGTAAATGGACTCAATTCACCAATTAAGAGAAATAAACTGGAACAATGGATTAAGAAACAAAACCCAACAATATGCTGTATAAAAGAAACACACTTAACTAAAAAAAACATTCATAGGCTTAAAGTCAAATAATAGTAAATGAAACTACATTCCCCAGAACCTCAGAAAAAAGAAGGGATAGCAATTCTGTTCTCACCTTCAAAACAAGAAGGATCAAATAAAACAAAGAAGGCCACTATATACTGGTTAGGAGAAAAATTCAAGAGCAAGAGGTAACACTGATAAATATGTGTGCACCAAACACAGGAGCACCCAACTATGTAAGACAAATCTTAATGGACATGAAAAATCTAATGTCCAAGAAAACAATCTTAACAGGAGACCTTAACATCCCCTTATATCAAAAAGATAGATCAACCAGACAAAAACTTATCAAAGAAGTAGCAGAACTGAACCAAGGCTTCGAACAAATAGACCTGGTGGACATATAGAGAGTGTTCCATCCAAATGCAGCTGAATACACATTTTTTTTCATCTACACATGGGTCATTTTCTAAAATAGACCACATACTGGTACAACTGTCAGGCTTAACTATATGCAAGAAAACAGAAATTATCCCATGCATATTGTCCAACCACAGTGCAAAAAAACTGGAACTAAATGACAAAAGAAACCAGGAAAACCCGCTAAATATATGGAAATTAGGTGACACCCTATTCAGCAATCAATGGGATCACAGATGAAATTAAACAAAAAATTCAACAATCTAAAATTCAATGCAAATTCAACCACAACTTATTGGGATTTATGGAATGCGATGAAAGCAGTTCTTAGAGGAAAAATCATAGCTATGAACTCACACATTAGGAAAACAGAATGGGAACAAATAAACACCCTAATGCTTCACCTGTGACATCTAGAAAATGAAGAGCAAAGCAAACCCATAGCCCAAAGATGGGAAGAAGTAATAAAGATTAGAGTAGAAATTAATTCATTTGAGATGAAGACAAGAGCTCAAAGAATCAATGAATGAAAAACTTGGTTCTTTGAAAGACTACATAAAATCAATAAACCCCTACATAACCTCATCAAAAAGAGGAAAGAAAAAATTTAAATACAAGCAATAAGGAATGTAAAGGGTGAAATCACCACACACCCAGTGGAAATTTAGAAGATTATCAATAGCTACTTTGAGAATCTTTATGCTTACAGAATAGAAGACACAGAAGAAATAGACAGATTCCTGAAAAGGTACACATTACCAAAACTGAATCAAGAAGATAGAACAACTCTCAGTAACCCAATAACAGCCAATGAAATATGAAACGTAATAAAAAGCATGTTGGTAAAAAAGTCCATGTTCTGATGGATTCATAGCTGAATTTTATAAGAAATTTATAGAAGAGATAATCCCTACTCTTCAAACTCTTCAATGAAATTAAAAGGGAAGAAGTCCTCCCAAAATCATTTCTGGAAGCAAGTATTATACTGATTCCAAAACCAGGGAAAGACACAACTAACAAAGAGAACTACAGGCCAATCACCCTCATGATCACATTTGCAAAAATCCTCAGTAAAATCCTAGCAAATAGAATACAGAAAATCATCAAGAAGATTGTACACCATGACCAGCTATGATTCACCCCAGGGATGCAAGGATGGTTCAATATTCAAAAATCTATAAATGTAATACACTGTATTAATAGACTGAATTCTAAAAACCATGTGATCATCTCAATTGATACAGAAAAGGTTTTTGACAAAGTCCAACACTCATTCATGTTCAAAGTCCCACAGAAAATTGGAATAGAAGGTCTCTACTTCAATTTGACAACTCAACAGCTAATATAATTCTAAATGAGGAAAATCTGAAATCTTATTTCTTAGATTTGGGACAAGACAAGGATGTCCTCTATCACTCCTCCTATTCAATATAGTTTTGGAATCATTAGCTAGAGCCATTACACAACAGGGAGAAATAAAACTAGTAAGAATAGGTAAAGAAGAAGTTAAATTATCACTATTTGCAGATGATATGATACTTTACTTGGAAGACCGAAAAACTCCACCAAGAAGCTACTAGAATTGACACTCAAATTCAGTAGCATAGCAGGATACAAAGTCAGTACTCAAAAGTCAATAGCATTCCTCTACCCAGATAACAAATACACTGAGAGGGAAACTATAGAAACAATATCTTTTACAATAGCACCATGGAAAATGAAATACCTAGGAATTCACTTAACCAAAGAAGTCAAAGATCTTTTCATGGAAAGTTACAGTACCCTAAGAAAAGAGATAGCAGAGCATTTCAGAAAATGGAAAGATGTTACTTGCTCCTGGATAGAAAGAACCAACATTGTGAAGATGGCCATACTCCCAAAATTGTTGCACAGATTTAATGCAATCCCTATCAAACTGCCACCAACATACCTCCAAGACCTACAGAAATCATTCCTAGAATTTTTTGGAACCAGAAAAGACCTAGAATAGCAAAGGGAATCCTGGCCAGCAAAGATAAGGCAGGAGGCATCATAATTCCTGACTTGAACTTAAACTACAAAGCTACTGTGATAAAATCAACATGGTATTGACAACAAAATAGACCTGAGGAACAACGGAATATATTAGAAGATGCAGAAGCCTCTACAAACACACGCACACACCTGATGTTTGACAAAGGGGCCAAACATGCTTACTGAAAGAAAGATAGCCACTTTAACAAGTAGTGCTGGAAAAACTGGTGTTCTACACACCAAAAACTAAAATTTGACTGAGGTTTAACACCATGCATTAAGTTAAATTCAAAATGGATTAAAGATCTAAACATTAAAACAGAAACACTCATTCTCTTAGAAAAGAAGGTAGGAGACATTCTTAAAGACAAAGGGGTAGGCAAAGACTTGATGAACAATGGGAAACACTTGAAAGAATTAACAACTGGACCAACTCTTATTGATAACTTTTTACATGTCTAAAGAAATTATCAAGAAAGTGAAAAGACAACCCATGAATTTTGAAAAAATCTTAACTAATGAACACTCATACAAGGACTGCTCTCTAGAATTTATGAAGAACTAAGACATGTCAGGGCCCTCAAATTTAAAGACCCAATCCAGAAATTGGCATCTAAGATGAATACACACTTCTCAGAGGATAAAATTAAAGAAGTGAATAAATATATGAAAAAATGCTCCACATCACTACGTATCCATGAAATGCGAGTTAAAACAACAATGAGATACCATCTCACTCTAGCAACAATGGCCATCATAAAGAAATCAACCAACAAAAAATGTTGGAGAGGATGTGGGGAAAAGGGAACACTTCTCCACTGCTGGTGGGAATGTAGACTGGTACAATCATTGTGGAGATCAGCATGGAGACTCCTCACAAAACTAGGACTGGATATCCCACTCAAGACAGCTATCCCCCTACTTGGAATTTTCCCTGCACAACTGAAAACATATCATACTGTTTATAGCAGCACAATTTGTGATAGCAAATCTTGGAAAAAAACAAGATGCCCGTCACATGAGGAATGATTGAAAAAGATGTGATATTTTTATACAATGGAGTATTACTAAGCTATAAAGAATGATAAACTTGAAGCATTTATATTGAAGAGGAAGCCACTTGAACGTACACTCGTAAGTGGAATAAACCAGACAGACATGTGAAAATATCATATAGTCTCCCTCGTATAAGAAATCAAAAGAAGAAATACAAATAGAAGTGTATAACAACAACTAAAAAGAATTTATACAGATAGTTAAGGTAAACAACTTCATATGTTGCAGGGCACTAATAAGCTTCTCTTCTGGATGGTTAAAACACCTAAGTTTTCACATCAAAAATTGTAGAAATGAAAGGGCTGCAAGGTCAGTCAAAAGTTTGGCCCTAGCCTTTCAAGGTCAGTGAAGACCCAGGACATAGGATAACCTATAGTGTAACATGGTTGCTCCTAATTTTCTGATCAAGGAGATTATGGAGCCACAGAGGAAAGAGATTGATGATGTATAGTGTGCCTATGGAGAGTCATATGGTAAGAAAACTTTCTCTCAGGCTTTCATAAGAGAGCAAACTGGTCAAGCATTGACCAGTGACTCATCCACATGGCTGACATCGACAAAGGTTCTGCAAACTGTGGTACAGGGTTACAAGATAAATTCTGAGGGGACTTGACTGACCTTATCAGATACAAATACACATTTCTTGTTATATGGATCTTGCTTTATCTAGCTCTTAACCATACAGCAGGAAAGTATGAAAACAAGATATATAAAATAAAGCCATAATAATAAGCTGAGCTATAAATGGCTCTAGTTAACAACTCCTTCAGATAACCCACTACTATTGTGGACTGCTCGAGTGTGTTGAATTGTTTCATTGAATTCAAGCACCTATAATAATTGAATGACAATAGAATACTCATCTCTGACAAGACTAAACAAAAAAAATGGGATACAAATGAAGGACCATTCTGTGTTTGTATAAACAACACAGTTAGGATAAATATGCAGTACTTTCATGTAATTCTATGAGAAGAAAGATTCACTCTAATAGTGTTTGGACAGGATATCCTGTCTGCTTCTTGTACTTTGGATAACCACTAGGAAGATAATAATGTATCAAGCATTAATTATTGAAAATGTACTATAATTCAGCTTCTAAAAAAAGATAGGTATACAGCTACATTCTCTTAATTCATTGAATAGAGGCATCTGCTCTAATAGTGTTTGTAAATAGATATCATGTATGCACCTTGTACAACAAGAAAACACTACAAAACAATATGCAATATATTAATTATTGAATCTGTTTTATTACAAAAAAAAGAATTGGCATTTTTGTCTTGCTGTAAATTAGAATTGAGAAAATATTAGTTGATGAAGTCAACAGACAGGCTTCAGAGTAATTGATACAGCAAAAAGAAAAAAAACAAAAAGAAAAAACCCCTGATTTTCTTTTTCACAAACAATTTTCATTAATACATATCAATTTTAGACACTAATCGGACTCAGTGTGATTTCTCTACATGCATCCAGGGCACACCGATTAAATCCAGATCCCATTACATTTTTTCTACTCTTATCCCTCCCAATGTCTCGCTATTCCTATCCGATTTTTAGGTTAACTTTTCTGTGCTCCCTTACAAGAGAAGGAACCTGTGGTCTTTCTGGGTCTGGTGCATCTCATTTGACAAAATGTCCTTCAGTTCAGCACAACATGATGATGACAGAATTTTATTCTTTTTTCTTGATGAATAGTATTATATATATATATATATATATATATATATATATATATATATATATATCACATTTTTATATCCATTTATCTGCTGATGGATACCTAAGTCCCTCTGGTTATTATAAATGATGGTGCAATAAAACAGACTATTGATATTCCCTTTGATAAACTGATTCCATTTTCTTTAGATATACACCTACAATGACAGAGTTGCTAAGCCTGGTAGATAACTATGTAATAACTTGAAGTTTCCTAAAGTATGATTTGCCAACAAGCTGACTCTAGATGCAGGGTTATTTCTGAGATCATTCACTGTGTTCTGTTTATCTTCATTCTTAGTTTTAATACTATATCATTTTGTTTGGTTAGCATGGCTCCATATTATATCTTGAATTCAGGTCTTATAATATCTTAAACGTTGCTGTTTTGTTCAATAGTGCAATGGCTAATCCAGATCTTTTTTGTGCCTATTGGTATTTCAGGATATTTTCCTAGATGTAAGAGTGGTTCAACATATGTAATACAATGAATATAGTTTTTCACATTAACAAAATGAAGGAAAAAATCATACAATTATTTCAGTATATAAGAAAAAAATTTAATAAAATTCACCATCCTTTCCTGATAAAATTCCTGCACAAATTAGGAATAGGTATAGAAGGATCATCTTTCAACACAATGAAAACATAACAAACCCTCAGCCAACATCATACTGAATGAAAAAAAAAATCTGAAAATGCATGTCTTAAGAGAAAGAAAAACAGTTGTATAAACAGTAACAAGTCAAATCATGTATTTGTTAATTTGATAATTAAATTCAATAAAGTAGCAGAATACAAAGTCAACATACAAAAAGCAATAGGTTTTATATGTATCTTTTTTCTATCTTCTGTATTTTAGGGAAACATCTACAGGGTGTTCAGGGTCATACTACTAGATTCACTTGTAGTGATTCTCCTATTTACAGCCTTCCAAAAGCTGAGATTATAGGCATGGGTCACCATGCCCAGTCTCAATCTCTGTAGGGATGGGTTGGCACAGCAAGGGTGGGGCCAGCACCGCAGGCCCAGGGATTGAACCCCCAACCCCTGCGCATGCTTGCAGGTGCTTTAATCCACTGAGCTAGTTGGCTGGCTCCGGGTTTTATATATATATTAATATATATATATAAATATTTCTTTCTTGCTGAGAAAGAAATCTTGAATGTAATTCCATTCATAATAAATACAAAGAATAAAATAAGAGGCCACCATGTAAAGGCAGAAATAAACTTCTAGGAAGAAAATTAGAAAATACTGATCTAACAATCCCCCCTCCACACACAGAGGAAGGATCTCCATGTTCACTGATTAGAAAAATTAATACTATAAAATTCTATACTATCCAGAGCAATATGTAAATTCAATGTAATTAGCATGAAATACTAGTTTCTATATGATAGAAATACAGAAAACAGAGAAAATAAAACATACTAACAAATCAGTTTCTCTAATCAGAAAAGTGACAAAGCTTAGTGCAACAGTTTTTTTTTTTATTGTTTTGTAGTTCTATACTCAACAGGGAATTTGGCTTTGAATAATTAAATTCTTATCCAGAAAATTAAATATTCATGGGTTAAAGAAGTTGGATAATGACTAAATTCATATACTTACTAACTAAAAGTAATGACTATGAATTTGCAGAACTTTCACCTGGAAAGAGGATAAGAGGGTGAACACAAGCTCTGTCTCCTGCCAGAGGACAAAACACCGAAACTTCTGTATTAAGTGGTCTTTAAAAGGAAGCAAACACTTTCACAGGTGATTTTTCAACACAAAATAATAAATACTGTGTTATTGTCTACTGTTGAAAATGAAAAATATAAAAGGAAGAGAGGAGGGAGAGAAGAAAGAAAGAATTGTCGGAAAATTAATGTTGATTTTTGAATTGGTCTGGGCTGTAATGTGTAACAAAATAGCATCTTCATCATCTTTGCTTAAAATAAAAGGAAAAGCCTTCTTTGCACTGTATTTCATTGCTATACTGCTCCACCTTGATCTCTCAGGGATCTTTGCGATCTGCCTCCTGGAGCCCTCTAGGACAATGGTTTCTGTCTGAGTGAGTGAATTGGAAAACGCTCAAGGGCTGTGACATGTGGAGGCTAACAGAGAGTGCGTGCATCAAGTTTCTGTGATGATTTCTCAAGTATATACACCTGTCTATCACAAGAGATTTTTATCTCTGATCTCCATTTTTCTTGTGAATTTTCATATGAGTCGTCAGTTATCGGATGTTTACTACCTCTGTCCTTCTTTAGGACTCGGCCCTAACCACTGTCTTTGGAACACTTCCTCTGATGACTTCTTAAGGACTCACGTGGGCCATAACGTATGCAGAGTCTTGCCTCCGTGCTTGAGTTTTGCCTGGGATTCTTAGCTCTGAACTTGCCTTTTCCCACAGGAGATGTGCTACTTTCAAGTTTACTTTCTGGACTTCACTGATTCCCAGTGGTGGCTGTTGGCTTGTGTCATGACATCCACTCTGTTTGCAGAGTTCTCTGCGGAGTTTGAAACCCAACTTCTTTGAGCCCTCTCAACAGTTCAATATCTACTGGTCACAATCTGCTCAAGATAGTGCATTTCTCTGTAAGTGCCTTGTGCTCTGCGTGTGTGTGTGTGTGTGTGTGTGTGTGTGTGGTTATTTCCATACCCTCAGTGTTTAGACTGAGGGTCTAAAAAATCCACTTTTTACTCCATATTATTATACAGTCATTTAATTTCATTACTTTGTTAACATATTCTCGATAGACTTTAAGAACATATTTACAATAATTTCTATTTCACTTGGTTCCAAAGTTGGTTTAATGATGTATATATTCAGCTAAATAAAATTAAAACCAAGTGAAGAAAACTAAAATTAAGAGGAAAATGACATGAATGCTATAAGCTAACATTTTGGCTCCAGATATAAGCAGGAGAAAAATGTCATTTATCAGGCTCATTTTAAAAATATAAGGTCTTTATAAAAGGTATTATTGGGTCCATAAACATGTGAATCTTCCATAAAAATATAATATTCAATATAAAGATAAATATCTTTATGAGTGCTCTTAGCAAAAATCTGTGAATTCTCAAAAAGCACATTATTAAACATTATGCCTGCCATCCATTTGTTTAATTAAGCAGACATATTAAATGGGTACTTCTTTCTCTTTCTTTCTTTCTTTCCTTCTTTCTTTCTTTCTTTCTTTCTTTCTTTCTCTCTCTCTCTCTCTCTCTCTCTCTCTCTCTCTCTCTCTCTCTCTCTCTCTCTCTCTCTCACTGTCTCTCTCTCTCTCTCTTTCTTTCTTTCTGGAACCAGGAAATGAACTTACATCCTTGCACTTTCCAGGGAAGCTCTTATTCTACTGAGCCATTTCCCTGGCCAATAGGTACTTTTATTCTGGAAAATATATTTTTAAAAATTATTTATGCAATATTACTCATTCAATGAGCTAATAATAAAGTATTATTTTTATTTCCAGAATTTAAAAATAAAAGTTCAAAATCACACTGCCGAAGTCAGAGTGAAAAAGGAACCTGAAGTTAAAGACAATTAGAAACAAAGAAACAAACAAAATGCAAGATAATTTAAAGTTTCCAAAATCAGTCAGTACGAATGGTTTCCCTTTTGCAAATATTCTTTGTTTTCACCTGGCTGATTCTCCACTTAGAATTCCTGATTTGATACATTGGCTCAGAGGAAAAGCCAACTCCGAAAAGAGGAGTGCAAGCAATCCAGGGAAAACAACTTTTGGCCAGCTTTTCTGGCAGCCTTTACATTTCCTGTGGGTGTCCAGGCTTTCTCGCTGACTGAGGTCTTCAAATGTGACAATGGCTGCTTTTCCAGAAACCCAGTTCCAGAAGCGTTTTAATGTATGTGTATAGATACACATATATGTTTGTATATTTATATATATGTTATCTCTCTCTCTCTCTCTCTCTCTCTCTCTCTCTCTCTCTCTCTCCAGTCTGTTTCTCTCTCCATTTTCTTTCTTAAGAGCTACTTCAAGATGAAAAAAGCTCCCTACAAAGGAGTTAGGCTTGATTGAAGATATAATCAAATCTCTAAAAATGGGTCTAGGTGTTTGCTAAAATCTTTCAATTTGAATTCTTGTTTCAATCACGCCCAATATTCAAGTCTAAAAATAGAGAATTTTCCTCATTGCTGCAGTTCTTAGCTACTTGTTCTTTTCTCTTCTTAAAAGTATAATAAGATGTAGAACAGTATTTACACTTACTAATAGACATGGAAAGATATTCCAAGTGTTAAGATTTGACTTTCTCAGAATTACTTAATGAGTGATAGAAGAATCACACAGCCAGAACTAAGGGCTCTTTTCCTTGGAAATATTCTCTAGAATTTTATGTGTAGAGCAATATTGGGAAAGTATTTCTACTTTCTTTATTCACTCACTCATCACTTTTGATGGCTTCCTTTCAAGGAATAAGATCCAGTCATTTCTGTGAGTGCAGAAGAATGACTTGATCCTTCCCTGATTTTAGTCTCTGAGCTATACTACAGGCTTCAACCACACTTCCTAGTCCTGCAAACATAGAGCCTGACCCTATCTTTTATTGTCCTTTCACCCTTCTTATTTCTATCTAGCACCTGTTGCAGATATGTGACTGTCTTCCTTGCTCACCTTTTTAAATGTTTCTTTTAAATGTCATCCAACAAGAAAGCAGAAAAGTTCCTATACCACACTAGGAAATGACAACTCATTATCTCTCATAAAGTTTTATTTTGTGTACCTGTACTAGTTTCTCTTATAATTCCTGTCTCTACACAAAATATTATATATTTATTGGTTTACTGTTTTTTTGCTGACAGAATCAAAGTCCCTTAGATATAAGGAATTCATCAGTCTTTTTATCTTTTCTGTAGCAGTAGCTGAGGGGCAGTACATAACAACCACAATTTAAAGGACGAGCAATTTAATTTGGCTCAGTTCCCAGTGGATTCATTCTATAGTTAGATTCTTTATCTTTGTCTTCACTCCCAAGGCTTTAGGAACTCCTACCCACTCCTTACTCCCTACCTAGTAAGTCTCCTAGGACTTACTAAGAAATGGGGAGTACCACCTCCCTGACTTCCAAATTATCACAATCTGTATGAAAATAAAATGAAGATTTCATGCCTTAAATCAGAGTCTGCCACTGGCAGGAACCAGCCCTTCTTGAGCTCTGGCTTTTTGCAGTGGCCTTTAAGTGCCTGGGGGCTGAGCACAGTGAGATGAATCCCATTTTTCTATTATGGAATCTGCTACTCATTATGAATCTGACTAAAAGCATGCTAGAATTGAAAGCCGAGTTGCCTTGAAATTTTATCTTTCAGGGGCAGGGGAGAAGGCTCAGTAGAATAAGCACTTCCCTGGCAAGCCCAAGGTTCTGAGTTCAATCCCCAGTTCCACAAAAAAAAAAAAAAAAAAAAAAAGTCCTCCAGATCAATCAGCTTTTCACCAGTAATTCCAATCTTTTTAAAATTTGGGTGATGCGGGAAGAATATGCACATTCTTTGTTTTTTTGCAGAAGCAAAACACACACTTTTAGTTGCACTGACTATGAATTCCTTTCTCCTAACTGGACCCTCGTAAGCCTTTGTCATATCTTCCTATGTGCATTCTGGTCTTTCAAGCTCCAACCATAATCATCCATCAGATTCTTTTTAGTGCTTCTAAGGCCTCTCTCACATGCATCTCCACTTTTGACCAATTTCTCCTGCTAATTACTTTCAGAGCCCTTTAAAGTATATGATAAAGTACAGTCAAGCCCCTCACTCCTGGAACTGAATTTCTGTATTAGATAACTGCCACATTGCTGAAACACAATACAGAGCATCTTCTATTTCAAGGAAGACATGTTTAAGTTGGCTTTTAGTTTTTGGTCTGCCTCCAAAGAAGAAATATGAGAGAAGAAAATGGTATGGGAGGGGAAGATGGCTCATTGGAATAAAGTCTTCCCTGGCAAGCACAAGGGCCTGACTTCGATCCCCGATTCTACAAAAAAAAAAAAAAAAAAAAAAAAAAAAAAAAAAAAAAAAAAAAAAAAAAAAAAAAAAAAAAAAAAAAGAATGTGGGAAATCAAAATTGTTAGCTCACTGTTGTCACAAGAAGAGTAAAGGAGCTGTGCAAGAAAGGAAAGGGACCAAGAGGCACAGAAAGAGCCAAAAGTCATCAATCTACAATCCATCCAGACATACCAAAAAGTATACATCATCAATCTGCTAATGTTTCTTAATCCAAACAAGTTAATGATTAATGATCACAAGCATTTCATTACCTTAACACAATGTTATTAGATAGCAGGTTTCCATGAAACATTTGGTGTTTTTTATTCATGTCATTCATAATATTGAACACTTAGTTAATTTCTGGTACTATGTTATAGAAGCAAGTGAGACAGATATAACCAACGATAGCAAGTAAGATTCCTGAGTATGGGAACAAAACTTAGTTATGCAATTGCATATAAAAATGACTACAAATAAAATTAAACAACTGTTTGAAACATAAAAATGAATGAGCTATGGTCTAATTTAGACTAAAATAAAGAGGAGAGATCTGTGAATGTGATAAGTAGTTCCATGTCCACAGAAATGGAGGAAAAAGCATTTAAAGATGTACAAAATAGTTCTCCACGCAGAGTGAAGAACAGAATTTAAAAACGTTAGAAAGATAAAAAAAACACTGATCTCACTGTATTGTCTGACAGTTAAACAAATGCATTACAATAGGTAGTTAGCAGCTCTAGAAACTAGAAGAGGGGTCTGAGCAGTGGTGGGTGCTAGAATTATTAGTATAAAACCATTTTAGGAATCCCTGAATGTGAATGAGATATCCTGATTCAGTGTTATACAGGTGAAAGTTCTACCTGGAGCTGATGAAATCTTACATTCAGTTGTGAGCACGTAAAATGTTAGGAGAGAATGCACCAAAACAGGCACCAGGTAATGGGTGCTGAAAGTACCTTGTACTCAGGACTGAAAGGAGAGAAAGGCCCCAGGAGGGGCTCCATGACTGAGATTGCTTGGCCAAGATTCAGAGTTGGCAATGTTTTAAAAGTGCAGAGACTGCTGTTGGTCCCAGAGAACAGTTCTGCCATGTTATGGAGAAGGAGCACAGCTGTCTGTGAGAGAAGAATAAATGGGGAGTCTAGGTATGTGAGAAGCCAGGACTCTTCTTGCAAAACTGTGTTTCAGGAGTTGGGCCATGAAGAAAAACTGGAGAATTATCTGAAGAAGTAGAGGGAGATCTGTGATAAAGGGGGATATTGTGTTAGGAGGCAGTTAGTGGCATATGTTTATCTATAAAGGGAGAAAGCTTGTTTTATTTGAAAAAAGGTGTGTATGTGTGTGTGTGTGTGTGTGTGTGTGTGTGTGTGTGTTGTATCTTGCCTTCAATCCTAAGGAATTCATGAGTGCCATTAAACCCCTTTAGAATTCGTGGATCTGAGTTTCTACCTGCTCTGAAGTACACTTATTCAATATAAAAGCAAGATGAGCTTTCACATATAATTTTGAAACAGTGATTTAGTATCTCATTCAGTTTGCACACTACTTATTTATCAAGAAAGCTTCCCTTTTTAAAAAAAATTCCTTTTTTAGTGTGACTGTGTTAGAAATCAGCATGATAGAGCAGAAGCATAATTTCTTTTTTTTCTTTTTCTTTTTTTTTTTGATGGAACAGGGGATTGAGCTCAGGCCCTTGTGCTTGGAAGGGAAGCACTTATTCCACAGAGCCATTTCTCCCTCCCCACATAATTTCTTGAAAAGGAAATAATTTGTATATCACATAGAATTATTTGAAATAATAATTCTATTGCTAACTTTGACCTCTTGAGGATAAACAATGCTGCCCCTACATGGGTGATCAAAAAACCTCTAGCATCCCTTCCCATTTATGTAGGCCTGGCAAAACTGCCAAAGAGGGTACATGATTTTATTTTCTTATTCTTTCTTTCTTGTTTTTTTCAGAACGAGGGATTGAACTCAGGCCCTTGTGCTTGCCAGGCAAGCACTTATTCTACTGAGCCATCTCCCTGGCCCCAGGGGCACATGATTTTAAAAGGTTCTTTTTACAATACAAAAGTGACAGTGTAGCATAAACATTTGAAAATGATTTATGCTAGCTCCAATGGTTAAATTGGCTCTAAATTGAGAGTAACTGTAACTAATTTACCAACTTTTACCTAATTGATTCTGCTTCTATGTTATGTGAGTACAGCACTATCTGATTATATCTATATATTTATTATTTTCTCCTTAAACTTCTTTCTCCATCAAACTTCTTTCCAGCTCCCAAATTTAAAAAACTGACAACATATTTAAAAGTCAAAGGAAATACCTAACTTTTTCTATATTTCAAGAGATATAATTGAATAATTACAAGGAATGTTTTCCAATCATGAAGATAGGAGAAAACATTCATGGCAATATTAGTTTGGGCAGTATCACTGGGCTTGGGATGTCCCCACAAACCCTGTGTGTTCATGGAGCACGGGCTTTTTAGAGGTGGGTGAACCTAGAGATGGTGATATGATTTATTAATGTAAGGATGAAGGGTGTGAGAGCCGCACCACTCTAGGGTGGGTAGTCTGCATCCTATACATGGTGTAGCAAAGGACTTGGCTCTTCTCCCTCTCATTGCTTTGCTACTCTCTGACCTCCATGCCACTTCTCATCTGCCATGTGCGACGCTGCCTTGGAGCCAGAAGACTATGGACTGAAACCTCAGCAAACTAAGGATCAAATCAATGTTTCTTCCTCTATCTTAGGGTATCACATATTTTGTCTCAACAGCAAGGGAATAGTAGCCGAGACAGGTAGTGTCAATGTTTGTGGAAGAATTATTTAGATTAAAAGCAGAAATCTCCGTGTGTGATCTGTCAAGCAACTGTGAGCAAATCCGATGGAGCTTTTATTTCACTCTTTCAGTCTACATTTTCCAGCATCATCCAACAAAGAACACTGTGCAGACTCAGTTGCTGTCTTACATTCCTCTTGAAGAAAAGAAAACAAAATATTATTTTAATGGAACTGAAAACCAAAGAAATGCACACATGTGGCAGTGTGGTGTTAGTGACAGCCATAGAATTCATGGTGGCAGGAGGCAAGATTAGAGACAGGGAGAGACCTCCCGATGATGCTCTCCAGGCAGGCTTTCATTCCCTATCATTCCCAAGCAGAAGTGAGATGTTGGTATAAATAGGGGCTTGGCCAGCTCCCATAAAATCTTTCATCCATCAGACATGCCATTCTGCTTCTGTCAGCAAATGAGACATGATAAGAATGTTTATCACTTACCCAGTACTCTGTATTTTCCACAGACTCTATAGCCATTGGTAAAACATGAGTGTTTCCCTTGAGGCTCAGTGTGTATCAAATCTATACTATGTTCTTCTTCCCATTTTCTTTTTTTAAATATGTATTTATTTGATATGGTGTGTCACTACGCAGTTCAGACTCATAGTGATCCTCCTGTCTCAGCCTTTCCAGTGCTGGGATAACAGGAATGCACCACCATGCCTGGTTTTGGAGACTAGCACAGCAACATGGCATGTGGTACCAAGGATTGAACCTGGATGCTTGTGCTTCTTAGGCAGGCATTTAGATTGCTGAGCTGTCTCCCTGGTCCTCCTTTTTCTCTTTGATAGGTAAGTATGCAAGCCTTCCTCAGTAAGGATGTATCATCAATATCTTCTTCCTACAAATACAACGGTCTTGAAGTCTTTATTCATTTATGAAAAACTATACTTAAGTGTTTGACATGCATGGAATTATACAATAAAACATCTTTTTGGCTTCCCTTGCCAGGGAAGTGTTTATTCCACTGAGCCATCTCCCCAGCCCTTCATTTTACATTATTAATTAAGGACAGTTTTAGAAGTTTCCAGTTTTTAATAAAGCACATTCCTTACAATATTTGATGTGAAAGATAGTACACTTTTCAGATTCTGAGGTTCTATGGAATGCTAGTCTCTCTAAGGTGCATTTTTTATTAGCTAGCCACAGAAATAAAAATTAAAAGCAAGTCTAAAACAATGATCCAAAGAGAACTTTTTGATTCAGGATTTTGAGGTGATGAACCTGTCAGGTTATATCAGTGCAGTCAATATGGAATCATGCAAAGAAAGTGGAATTGATTAAAGGGTTTATATATATTTTATAAGCAAAAGTGTGTATTGTGCAATTTTCCCAGTGATTATTTTATTGTGTCAATCACACAGAGAAAGCAGTTGTTACAGTTATTAAAAAATAAATTAGCAACAATTATTGACTCACCGAGAGAGTCTTCAGGTTGAAATTAAGCATTACTGATAAATATAAATTTATAAGGTAAGCCTAACATGTTGTATAAAAATTACATGTGCCTCAGTCTTAAAGATATGATATCATAAGAAGGTAGAATAAACAGAAAAGATCATGTAGGTAAGAAGAGCTCATGTGAATAGAGCTCGGTGCAGAAAAGTGTTCTATTTTCATCACTTGTCAGCCTTTTGGCTAAGATCAAGTGTGGAAAAGTGTTTTATTTTTATTATGCATCTTCTACATGTCACAGTTTATTAGCATCTTTGTCCTGTGATATAATCTAACCTCAAATGATGAAGTATAATAAATTTTATTCACATTTTTGTAAGGTAGGATTTCCCTTTCAGACCTTCTATTGTACAATGATTTTCCCAAATGAATACCAGAAAAATGACATAAGAAATGACACATTAAGAAGAAAGAATGCAGATAAGTTTCACAGTATTAAAGGAGATAGAGGAATTCTTACTAACTCAAAAAATTTATAATTTGAGAAAATGAACACTAATTTATAAGCTAAATTTCTTGATGCCGACTTTATTTCTTATGGCAGATTTTATCTGGGAAGTATAAGGATTATATTCCTGGATGTCAGAAAGCCTAGGAATTAATAGAATATATTTAATGCTATAATGTGAATTCTAATGAAGGGTAAATGTTACCCATAAGAATTTAAGGCCAGAGAATGAAGATTAACCAGTAATATTAGGAAGATAGTGGGAGGCACTTAGGCAAATAATTATGGGCGATATGTGTGGAAAACCACCATGAAGTTGGTATAAGGCTTCCAGAAGGTTCCCCAAATAAGCTCAAGTAACTCTTTATCAACAAAAAGAAAACAAGGCATTTTGGGCTGAAGAATTTGAGTGCTGTTTAGCTGCTGTGTACAGCAGCCCCTACTATTTCCGTGCCTGTATACTGTCACCCCTTCCTTACAGACTTACACTCCCACATGCACTATTGCAGCTTTGCTCACAGTGATTTTTCTTTTTACAAATCAGAAACTTGAGGCTCAATGTTAAATAGCTTACTCAGGTTCAAGCAACGAGTAGACACTGGGGCCATGGATTTCAGCCCAGCCTTCCACCGTCAAAGCTTTATTGTGTAGATAACCACTATTTCACTATTCTCTCTAGCTGCTTCTGTTAATTTAACCAAGAATTTAAAACTGCATCTCAAAGAGCAGGAGCTTTGATTTCTAAATTATTCTTTTTTAGAATATATACTAATATTAATGTGAAATAAAAAAGTCTACAAGGAATACATATGCAAATTGGTAATCAATGTCCAACATTGTTAAGATTTTTTAATTTGACTTTGTGATCTTGGATAGCAATTAAATGTAGATTAGGAGAATAATGAAAGAAGAGGTCAGGAAGTCTATAGACAGGCGGGGAGCTCCGATCTACAAATGTTTTGTAAAGTAAGTGTAGAGAAGGAAGCATCAGAAATTTGCATAACCATTATCAGGCTAATTCTATGTCTGCTACAGCTATTAATATAAAAGTAGGACTTTTAGGGCTTTATTGTTAATTTTATTTTTTTCATGTATACTGTAGAAATAGCATTAAAAAGAAAAGTGAATTAAGCTTTTAATACGTGTCATTGTTTTATTTTTTATTTCTGGTGTCTTCATATCAGTGTAGATTACAGAAGTCGTGCTCTGAGGGGCAGACATTGGAGGAATTTAAGGAACCCTTATAGGATTCTGTGGGTGCCGTGTGTTCTCAGGCAAAAACAAAGGATCATGAGTTCGTCCTCAATTGAAAAAAGAGACTGGTAAATGTGGAATATGAGGGGTTAGATGAAGAAGCTAAAGCGCCTGCTTAGGCAGACGTAGGACCAGGGTTTCGTCCCTGGCATACCACGCCAGTCCCGCCCCTGGGTGTACTGAGATGGTGTTTGAGACTGGCCACGGTAGTGCGCGCCTGTAATCCCAGCTGTTGGCAGGCTGAAAACAGGACGGACACTCCGAGTCCGATCTGTGTAGTGAGACCCTGTAGACCACGTACCAAATACTTTTTAAAAATTTTTAAAAAAAGAACTACAAGCTGGGGATTGCATAAAGAGGCCCCCAGGCAGGGATGAGACACACTTTTAGATAAATAGAGATGGGCCTGGTTCACAAGCTCAAGTTAGGCCCAAGACACAAATAGAAAATGAAAGAAAAATACATAGTGTTTAGAGGGAATATTTTAAAAGGCTTACTTTTACAAAAAAAGATGTCTTTTTAAAATATTTTTAACACAGAACATATTATTTTATTTGTGAAAATACAATGTGTGTTTCTACATTAAAACAAGATATTACTCTGCAATCTAGTGATGACCGCTTAAGTTGAAGTATTATCTGTCTGCAGGGGTACTTTTCAAAATTTATATGATATATACGCATTTCCTTCTGATTTCTTTCACATCATAATGGGGAGCAGTTGCCGTAATTTGGTAGGGCTGCTATGACCCACCCCACAAACAGCCCGTGTAGGCAGTGGGACAGGCAGGGTTTCAGAGCTCTGAGGCTGAGCCCTGAGATTGGTAAACCCTGGGAGGAAGTGACTGTCAAGGCCTTCATTCTATGTGCTTCTGGCTTTTCTTACAAGCTCCTCCTTTTCTCTGCTTGTACAAGAATCACTCTAACCTTTGCCTCCATGTTCTCATGCTGTCTTACTGCCTGGATAACTGTGTTCAAATGCCTCTTTATATAAAGACTGGGTGATACTGGGTCAGGTGTTACATTGATGAACTTATTGTAAGCTAATTATGTCTGGAGAGAAACTATCTCCAAATACTCTCGCATTTTGAAGTGGGAGTTTTTAGGAGACAAATGCTGAATTTAAACCATAAGAGTGGTTATCTGTATGGATTATTTGTCTATAGATTTCTTAACTTATTTTTTGTAAACCTCAATTCATATGTACACACACACTCCTACACACACAGAAATATATGTACAGATATCAGAGCAATTGTGTTTTATTTAACCATTACCCTTTTATTGGACAATTGTTTATAATTTCTTTGATATTCTTTCAAGAAGATACTTTGAATATATTGGAATCCATACTTCATTTAAAATTCTAAAAATAGAAATATTTGGTAACTGTATGGATGAATCTACATATTAACATTCTGAATAGGAAATTCATAGTATAAGTCTAGAGATGCTTTTAAGAATTTTGAAATATGTTACATAATTTGCCTAACAAATATATTGGAGATGTGTGTTAAATTAAAAATTTAGTAGGCGTCTGGAGAGATTGCTCAGAGGTCTCACAACCTGCCCATCAAATACAAGGTCCCGAGTTCGATTTCTGGTCCTGCATGACATGCTGGCAAGCAAAACCTGGAGTGGTAGTGCATGCCTGTAATCTCAGTGTTGGGGAGGCCAAAACAGGAGGGTTACTACATGTGAGTAGTGGTGAGACCCTAGAGCAATTAATTAATTTGAGAAGTAGTAGGTAAAATATTGAGTTATTTCTTTACTGTTAATTGTTAGCATGTGATGAGTGTTGTGCATGATATTGTTTGTTTCGCATTTACTACTTAATTGCTTTGTGGGTTTTTACGTAGTGCTCTATTAGTTTTCTCTTTATTTTCTCATAAGCAAAACCTTCAAAACGTACCACTTTCACATACAAAGCTCGTTCTCATTGCTGTGCTTGTGCATGCACAATGAAGTCAGTTACCGATTTGGTCACATGGGTATAGCGGCTCTTTCCACTGATGACATCACAGCCACATTTAAAATACACTTTACAGGAAATGCCTAAAAGTTTGCATTCTGATGAGAGAGAAGCAATTCTAGCTTCCCAACTGCTGCAGAGAAAGGCTTATGCATCGATGAAAGTTAATTATAAATTTCCTCTGACATTAAAAGGTGAAGTGACTTTCTAATATCATTAAACTAGAGAATAACAGAAGTGGGAATAGAATTCAGGTCTGCTGAATCCCTGTGCAATACTTGGATGAGTAGACAACTATGATTTGTTGTGAAATAATAATTGCTTATTACTTTGGGTATTCCTTTCATTCTGAAAAAGCCCTAATAATGCTCACAAGTTCATAAAGGTGTTTCTTTCAATGAACAACAATGTCTTATAAGTGGATTTTCCTTCATATTATGTCAAATGAATTTGGAAAATACACCAGTTTGAATGAACTCTCTAAGGGCAGGTGCTAGCTGACTACCTACGTGGGGTGAAGGGAAATGAAGGCAGACTCTTTCCACCAGAGATGCAGAGTGCAAGCTTCTGTTGTGCTCCCCTGTATACCATGACATTTGCTACAACATCTAGCTTGTTCCCCATACAACTTCAAGACTTAAGGATCTTATAGATTAGGAACTGAAGTTGTTGCTACTCCAAAGTCAAGCAAATCCAATAGCAGGGCAGAGCTTTGAACTAGCTGCAGTTCTAAAGATGCTGTTCTTTCCATTACACTATGATCTTTGTGTATTACAAGTGGACATGGTAGTTTATCAGAAGAGAGGTTAAAATCACAAAGCCAGTTCAATGTAGTCATGTCCAAAAGTACAGGTATCTGACCACTCAAATCTAATATATTCTTCATTGTTTCCAAATTAAAACTTTCCAAAATTAAAGATGATTATAAAGTTTAAAGAGTTACTTTGGGTTGTAAATACTTACTTTAATTTAGTCGACATTCTTCTGGGAAATAGTCTCTCAATTTTTAAAAATCAGTGTTTATTAACAGTGCTCAGACTACATAAATAACTATCATTAATCTATAATAAATCTTAGAGTCAAATGGAACTGTGGATCTACACACAACAGTTAATTTGTACTTCCTAAGTGTTTTGGTTGGTGGTATCTGCTATGGTAATACCATTTTGACACTTTCCTGCATTTAACATAAAAGAAGTTATCATGGTTCTATCCTTCGGTTTTATCTAAAAAAACAAACAAACAAAGAAAAAAAACCTACATGCCTTTTAACTATCCCCCAAATAATATAAACGTTGCCATTCTGAAAAAGAAAGAAAAAAAAAACTATGCTTACAGTTAAAATTTTGGTCTTCTTGAGGGAATTTTTAATGGAAAAAATCTCATTAGAAATAAGTGACTCTAAAATATTGGTATCAGCATCAGCAGATTTGCTAAATTATGGAAATTTGACACCTGGAGTAATTTAAAGTTCCTGGGAGAGGTCATGGCTATATAGGGTATACTGATAAGGTTCAGCAGACCACTCTGTGTTATGCCAAAAGTGGACTAATGTCACTGTGGGATATAATTAAGTTAAAACATTATTGCATCATTACTATCAGTGGAATCCCTGAGGAGTATTACTATATTTCCAGCGGGCAGTTTTTCCAGAAAGATTTGTAAAATGTATTTTGCCTGGCTGTATCTCAAAAGTGACAATTTTATACCGGTAGAATGAGCCCTTTTAAACCCAAAGTCATTGTCTTAGTTCCTTTTCTGTCTTGCTAGGACAAAATGCCTACACCAAAAATTAAGGAAAGGTTTATTTAGCTCTCAGTTAGTGGAGATTTCATCCCATACTTAGCTGGCCCCGAGGCAGAGTGGCACATGGCAGAGGGGAGCCATTCCTGATGGCAGAAAACAGCAAAGAACAGAGGAAGGAGCCGCAGCTGTGGCCGCCAGCCAGCCTCTGTCCCCCCTTTACACTATAATGCAGATTCCCACTAGAGGGGGCACTTAGAAGCAAATTACAATATTCCACCACTGGCCCCCCAAAGAGTCATGAACACAACCCTTTATGCAAAGAGGGCATTTTAGTCCATCTCTAAAAGTTGTCAAAGTCCTAACAGTTGCAGCATTGTTGAGAAGTCCAAATCCCAAGTCTCCTCCAAGATCTAAGGCACACTAGTTGTGAGCCCATGTAGAAATGAAAAATTAATCACCTCCAGCATTCAGTGACACAAGGCAAACATTACCATTTCAAAAGGTACAAACAGGGGAATACAAACATTAGGACCAAAGGAAGTCCAAAATTCAGCAGGGCAAACATTAAATCTTGTAGTTTCATGTTGGAAATCTGAAGCAATCTGTAGCAAATTGTGACCTCCATGTGGCTCCACCTCTCTGATACTTTTCTGTTTGTAGCTCCCATGGCTTTTCTCTTAGACCTGCTTTGCTCCCTTCTAGCAGTTTTCTTCAGATGATCTGCGTTCCTGGATTTTCCAGACTTCTAGGGTTTCCACTGCACTGTAGGCTTCTCACACACAGCTTCACACACTGTTCTTCCAGAGACATACTGCCTGGCCTCACAGGCCATTTTCTGAAGTCTAGGTAAAAGAATTCTGAACCTCAGAGTTCCTGCATTCTGAATACACTTAAAACAACATGTCATGGATAATGCCAAGTTCTGCTGACAGCTGAAGTAGTATTAGGTTTTCTTCTCTCTTGTATGTAGGCCCCCATTGTGTGGATTGCTGAGCACTCTGAACCTGATTCCAAGAAACAAATTCTCTATGCCACCACCATTCTGGTACCTGGTGTGGATCCTTCTACTCTTTTGGAGCATGGTGCCCCATGGCTTTCTTCCTAAGGCATAATCCCTGGCCCTTGCAATTCTGGTGCTGATAAGGGGGTGGGGGGACATGCCACCTCCTGTGATACCCTCAGGCCATTTTTCCTTTTTTTTTTTTTGTTTCTGCTTGGCAATGAAGATCCTCTCAGCTCTGTCTTTGCAGTCCTCAGCTTCACTGGTGCTTACTTTCTTGTCAAATTCACAACATTTGAACTCATCCTGTTGGGATATTTGCTCTTGATTCTCAACCTAAATCTGACTAAAACTGCCAACAGTAGGTATGCCACTGCCTCAACATTCGATTGCCTTTAACTTTATTTCTCCAAAATGATCAGTCTGCTGCACTTAATCTCAACCTCAGGCAAAGTCTGTGGGCATAAGCAAAATTCAGACAAACTTTCTGCCAAGCCATAACGTGTGTGGTCTAGAGTCCAACAACCAATGTGGTCCTTCTTCCAAGAAGAAAACTCCCCAGCTTGCCTTTGTAGGCAGGATTTCTATCAGCATCCTGGTCTTCTGAGCTCTGACCAGAACCTCCCATACAGAATAGCCAAAGTTGTTCCAGTGTTTCAGGCAGCATCTTTGAACTCTTCTTATGTCTTCACATAAGCCCTTTCTAAAGGCTAATGATACACATAGTCAGGTATATAATCACAGAAGCAGCCCCACTTCTCTGGTGCCAAATTCTGTCTCAGTTACTTTTCCCTTGTTGCTGGGACAAAAATACCTTACACCCAACATTAAGGGAGGAAATGTGTATTTAGAACATAGTTAGTTGAGGTTTCAGTCCACATTTGGTTCCAAGGAAGAGTAGCAAAGGGCAGACAGCAGCCATTTATGGTAGCAGAAAACAGTAAAGAAGAAAGGGATGAGCAGTAGCTGAAGCTTCTGGACAGCCTCTGCTCCTGCTTACATTGCAATGCAGATTACGCACCTCAGGGTGAGTGCAGAACTAATGTGCATAATCCCCACACTGGAAAAAAAAGTCATAGGATTGTCTTGCTACAATGTTATATATGGCTTGATTTCTAAACTTCTGTGTAAAAATGTGTAATTTTTTTCCTTCACATTCTATAGGGATTTAAAGTTTAGAATATCCACTGTTATTGGAAAAATACCAGTTCCATGTTATGTCTAAGTCATTTGATATTCAGATAGATAGTTTTGTTAAGCTCAACCCTCTATGTTGTAGGGGAATAACAATAAGCTTCTCTTCTGGAGGGTTAGTATCCTAAGTTTGCAGGCCAACAATTAAAGAAAAAGAAGGGCTGCAAGGATAGCCAATATTTTGGCCCTAGACTTTCAAGGCCAGTGAAGACTCAGGACATAAGTGATCCTGTACTGTAACATCATGTAACTCAGTTGTGTCTGAAATTTTCCGATCATAGGGATTATAGGGCCACAGAGGAAAGTGATCGATGATGTACAGTGTGCCTAACAAGAGTCACATAGAGAGAAAACATTCTCTTGGGCTTCCACAGAGATCAAAGTGGTCAAGCAATGGCCGTGACTCATCCAGATGGCTGACACTGTCAAAAGATCTACAGACTGCTGTACATGGTGTCAGAGTAAATCCTGAGGGGATTTGATTCACCTTGTGAGATACAAAAGTTACATTTCTTATTATATAGGTCTTGCTTTTACTTGGTCTTAACCATCCATCAGAAAAGAATACCCATAAGGTATAAAACCTAATGTCATATTAATATTCTGAGCTGTAAAACGCTCATCAACAACTTCTGACACTATTAGTTCTGCTGATAACCCACTACTATTATGGAGTATTGGACTATATTGAGTTATTTTGCTGAATTCAAGCACCTATAATATTTGAATGGCAATGGAATGCCAATCTGTCAAAACAAAACAAAAAAGGGGGATTGAAATGAATTTCAATGAATTGAATTGAATTTCAAAATGAATTTCATTTTGTAGTGAAAAAAAATAAGTATATACAAAACAGGATAGTTATACAGCTACTGTCTCTTAGTTCAATGAGAAGAAATATTTGTACTAATAGTGTTTAGACAAGAGATTATGTCTCCATGTTGTACTGTGAATAACTACTATGAAGACAATATGCAATGCATTAATTACTGTAACTATCCTACTAACCTGTTTTGAAACTATCTCATTGCTATTTCTTTCTCATTAAAATTAATAAAAATTAAATGATAAACAAATAATTAAGTAGAAAAATGATCCCCACAGTGTATCATGAGTTATTCATAAACTCTAGAAATCCCCACATGACTGCATGAAGCTCTGGCAGGGGCACTAGACACAAACAGTCCTCTTTGGAGCTTACTTACCATACGTTGGTGGGCCTTGCCTATTCATTTTCTAAAGTAGAAACTACTTTTTACTTTGAAGTTCAGAGCCCTAACTTCCCTTTAATCATGGATGTATGTCTATTTGGTAGAAAGTGCTTAACAGATTGTTTAAAATACTTTTTTTAGATTGAGTCAGAGCATCAGAACCCAGAGACTATATATTTTAAATGTATTTTATTAAACATCATTTATGGAATAGTACTATGTTGTGAGACACTGCCAGAAATATCACTGGGCAAATCTTGCTTAGTTTTATTTGCTGTAAGTATAGTAACAAGCATGTTATCTCCTAACAGTGATGGTGTTATAATGAAGCAGCGAATTTTTCTCCAAATATTAGAATTATTATACTCATTGAGGGTTTGGGAAGATAGCTGAGCTATCTAAGTTCCTGCTTGGGAAGCTCAAGTCCCGGGTTTGATCCCCTGTATCTCATGCTGTGCTGGCCCTGGGACATCGGGTGCACTGCGACAGCCACCAAAACCAGATCTGTTGGCACACACCTGTAATGCCAATGTTGGTGGGGCTGAGACAGAAGGGTCACTATGAGATTGAGCTGTGTAGTGAGACCCTGTGCCAGATAAGCAGATAAATAAAAGATTTAAAAATTAAAAAGATACTTATTGAAATTTTATGAGTCATGTAGCATAGACTGGGCTTCCCATTTTGAGGGAAGAAAACTGAAAATTAATATCTTGACCTGTTTTTTACTTGGACATTTTCTGACTAATATTACTCTAGTATATTGCAATTTTTACTATATTTCTTTACTTCTTGTAACTTCTAAATTTAAGTACAAATAAAACTTGCAATAATAGTAATGTGTAAGCCACCCTAAATAATGTCATCTGAAATCGTCAGATAACAGAAGATTAAATAAATTAATTCACCATAATGTATTTTGCCATTAAACTAACAGTTTTCTCAAAAGTTTGTGCTTAGGTGTTTATTTCATCTTAATTTAAATGTTATTTATGTATTAGGAAAACAATAGACTAACACTGATTTGATAGTCACTGATGTGTTCTTTCTAAAATAAATGAATCTATTGAAAATGTGTCTTTATTGTCTTCATCCAGATGCAGTTCCATTTCCATCATATTAAAAAACATTTGTCATCAAATTTTTATCCGCTTTCAAAGATGTAATAGGATATCACTTTCAAAAATTGTGATCAGAGTTTTTTGCAAATTCACTTATGATTAAGAATAGCTATATTGTCTAGACTCCGATAAAACATACTCGATAAATAATTTATAGCTACTCTTTCCATTGCTTACTTCATGAAACTATGATGGGTCCCATAGTTTAAAAGGACGGCCCTGCATATTTCTGTAAGCATATATGCATCTCCTGGGCTCGGCCGACCAGGATTCATGCACTGTGGGGACGGAGGGAAGGCTAAGTTTAAACGATGATAGCACAGGAGAAGCTGCACAAAGGCAGCTGTGATGCACAGGTGCACACCATTGCAACCGAGCCTTTGCATGGTTGGCTGCCGCCCTGATCAAGCAGCGTGCCAAATGTCAGGCTGCTCTGCATGCGGACGAGGGGGAACGAGCCGCGTGCGCCGATGTGAGGGGGCACATTAATACAGTTTGTGCAGCATGTGTCCTTCATGCAGGCTGTGCTGACAAATGCCCGTGCCTGTACAAACTACATGACATTATGCTGTTTGCTTCTCTGGGACTCCCCTGCCACTTCGCTGTCTATCATTTGTTTTCTGCTGTGCTGTGGATGCGTCGAGTGATCTAGACAGAAGGTCACAGCCAGGGAAGTTTCCTTCCCACACATTTTTTTCCTTGTCTCAGGTTGGAGTGGTTTGCTTCTCAAGTTTATCATACTTCATTTTTGTGACTTTCCCAAGGAGATTCAGAGTCATTCTGAGCACCCCGATGTTCCATCAATGTGTCTGCTTGCTGCAAGCCTGTGGCTCTCCTGCTCCCCTTTCTATGAACAGCCGTTGCAGTTACATTTCCACTGTCTTTAACCTTACGTCACCTTACTTTTAATGTTCTAATTTTTTAAAAAGGAAGTTGTTCAGGCTGTTTCTTTGATGCTATTGGCTAGGAGCAGATGGGCAGAGGCACTCTAATTCCTCTACTAAAAGTGTATTTCTGTCCCCGTCAAAGGTCTTTTCTGGTTCAGCCATCAAAGTCGACTAATCATTGAGTGACATGTCACCAGATGTCAGCATACTTTATTCTCAACACATAAAATAACAGTTCCTGTTTTAACCTGAATAAGCACATCAAGTTATCGCTTTGGCTCAGTTTTGGTTTCCAAGCCAGTGCTTCACAATGAACCTTTACAAAGGGACATATTAAAACACTGCCCCATCATCTCAGTGCTACTTTGTCTAGTGGGAAATTGAAACAGAATACACACAGGGGAGGACACTGTGTCTTTTCTAGAAGTGACAACCTATAATCATGGCTAAGGCACTCGATTAATGCTCTGTGATGGGGTAGTGGACATTAACACCAGGGCTGTGCTAAGCAACCCCAGTGACAACACCTGGGTAGCCTTTTATTCTCTACATTATCATTTCCAGCATGGTATTTTTAGCACCTCACAAAGCCAGCATGCTGAGCATCCTTCCCTCCTACTTCACTGTCTCTTAGTCTCTCTCATTTTGAGGCAGACAGGTGCTCTGCACCAGCTGAATGGGAAGCTGGCTCTAGACAGATGTGTGCACTGTTTCCTACTGCCAAACCTTGAAACTTGGCTTCAACAAGAATTTGAGCAGAGAAGGAAACAAAGACTTTCATATTCTTGCACCTGATTTCAAGTCAGTTGGGTGTGGTGCTTACTTAATTTTAAGAGCAATAAAGAGATGTTTGATGAGTCCTGGAAAAAGCCCCATTATTTCTAGTAGCTCTGAGGCTTTCTCTTATGTGAATACAATTGACCTTCACAAAGAAACTCTCAATGGATCTTACAAAGAACCAGTGAGGCTTGTGGCTAGATGACAGTACCACCTTTTTGTTAATTGTTACAATCATGAAACAAGAATTTTAAGCTAAAGGGCTCTATGTCATTGTATTTTTAAAGACCTTCTCCACTTTTCTGATCAATTTTATTCTATTTCAGGATTGTAATTCTCAATTATGGCCTGTTTTCAATATTTTCATTAGTGTAGATGCTTCGCTTATGTCTAAATTAACCATTTGAGAAATTGCTTTGGATCAATGTTTTCCAGGTGATCAAACTCTGTAACTTGTTTTTGTGAATAGTTTTTATGAACTATTTTTAAAACTATTCACTACTATTTTTTAAACTATAAGAGCAGTTATTTGTTATCTAGTTAAAAATTCTTATGTTCAAAAAGTTTATGCCAGTAACTTACTACTGATTCAAAATATGATTATTTTATTAGGCTTGTCTTTCACAGAGACAAATCTTATCTTTCCCAGTATGTCATGATGTTAGTAAATTTCAGATACTTGACAGGTTTGAAGATCTATGTACTAATTGGTAGTTAGCTTGACTCAAGGATTTTGTTTTTAGCCCAGTGCCTTGCTGTGCCAGTCCTGGGCTGACTTCCTCTGGGCTCCTACTCCGCATTTCTGCTGTTCTGCTCCGTGTTGTCACAACCTGATTCCCTCAATTCTCGGGAACAGTCTTGCCAGATTGTTCTCCAGGAAGCTTGGGTTAGGAGAGGATGGTAAGGAGAGAAGAAGGAGGAGGGAGGGAGAGTCTGTTTGTTCTTTATTTTTGACATTTTCTTTTGTAAGTAGGCAAGATTGCATGATGAGCCCAGTCTGGGTAGGCAGGCTCTCCTCTTGCAGTGCCAGCTCCCAGTAGCCAGAACCTGCTGTGATTACAGATCCTGCCTGAGAATCAGTTCCTAGTAACTATAAAATCTACAGCTTTTTTTTGGCTCTTGAGTGACAGCAATGTCTTGCTTGTCCTTCTGCGTGGTTTTACTCTTCCAGGATTACCTTTCAGCTCGGCCATCTTTTCAGTAAATCCAGTTATGTAAAACTGTGATTGTTGTTGAAGAGAACTTGATGAGGGTGGAGTAAGTGACTGCCCAGCTTCCCTATGCTCTGTTCTGGGATTTCCTGCCTTTGTCATTCCTCCTGCCAAGATCATACTTACCACAATTGCCCTCAGCCAGGGACTAACAGTAATTGCATTACTAGATTAGCAGTTCTTGCACAAGGCAGGGCATCTCCAGGGCCAGGCTCTGATCTCCAATTCTCCTGTGGCCTATCTCAGATTTTTTCCAGAACTGCTATGATCTGAGATTGTTTTTCTTACTTTTTTTGTTCTGTATTTTAGGGAAGGGTCTGAAGGGTGTTCAGGGTCTCACTACCAGATTGGGCTCTCAGTGATTTGCCTGTTTACAATCTCCCAAGAGCTGGGATTACAGGCATGCACCACCACACCAAGTCTCAATTGCTGTCTTAGTGTGCTCTGGGGGTGGGGTCAGCACAGTAGGCCTAGGTATCAAACTCCTGGCCCTGTGCCTTGTTGCAGATGTGTTTTTCCTACTTACTTCTCTCTTTCTTTTTTTCTTCTCTCCTTCAATGCTTACCTATAGTAAGTCTATATAAGTCTTTCCCACTTTCCTTCATAGACACTTTTGCAGTTAGTCTCTTGAAGATCAAAGCTCATTTTGGTGTCTGCTCTCTGAAGTGTCTAAACTAATATGCTCTGTAACAGTTCTTCTCCACCAAGCACCTAGCTTGTGCTCTATTTCCCTGACTGGACCTTGAGTTGCAGTAGAGTAATCCTGAAAATGTATCATGCAGCCTGTTTCATAGGACCTTTGGAACATAAAATAAATTGTGTTTTACAAAGAAGTGTCGATTTGGCTAACCATTTAATCTGTAGGCAACGTCAATCTCTAGTAATGTTTTGGCCATCAAGCAAGATAGAACCAGCATGTGTGTGTTGCTGTGTGCTTGGTTTAGATGTCAAGAGCGATAAGACTGCAGAGATAGCAGAGTACGGCAGATTCATTGTTTATGTGGTGGAGGCTGCAGAATAAACTCTAGCTGGACGAGTGGTTGAATGTGGCTGGGATAAGGAAGCTTCCAGAATGCCTGGTCAAAGTGGGACACAAATGTGCTGAATAGCTATCAGCAGAATTGAAAGTGAGTGATTCCCAGAGTTGTTTGCTTTGGCCGTTGCATCCCTTCTACCCCTGACAAAATGAGCTTGCTTTCATTAGGTAAACTTGTGTCTTACGCAAAGCCAGCTTGTCCTTTCCTGTCCCCTGACCAAAACTCCTATGCAAACATTGCAGATGATGTTTCCCCTCTGCATCTGTGTCCCCACGTCTGTGAGTTACAAACAGCCAGGCTTCAGTTTGGGCTGTCTTCCTGAGGCTTTGCATGAGCCCCCACAAGGCCTATTGCCTGAATGACTCTGGGTCTGCATAACTTCTCATCCTTTGCACTTCCACAGCCACACACTGGGAGAGAGGTTCCGTGTGGAGGGCAGAGAAGGCTCCTAGGCAAGCCCGAGGTGTTTGTGGGACACAGGGGGATGGTTCACTCAGGATTTACTGCGTTGAAGGACTGAAGCCGACGAGGGTTCCAATGCATAGGCAGCGGTTTATGTGATCTAAATATTCCACCAACACAACAGGAAAGTAGAACTTGAGCTTTTCTATCAGCCCACTGAGGGGATGAGTCTTGAAACCTACCAGAAATCAAATGTTGGAAGGTGGTCTATCTCTTCATTCCACTTAGATGCAATAGACTTTCAATAAATGTGGATGAATAGACACACTTTTCATTACTGAAGAACTTCTGGGTGGACCCTTAGAATTACAGTGCTTACAGCAAATCTGCAAAAGAGGGGATGATGTGGATTATCAAATACAACTTAATCCTTAGCACACTTCCTGGGAGACTGATCCATGCAACACTCTTTAGGGAGCATCATGTAATTTTTTAACATAGTAAGTCATCACTTTGGAAAACGTTTCATTGTTTTCTAATTAAGCAGGAGATAGAGGATGAAATTGCAGTCTGCCACGATTAAGGCAGCAAGCAGTTCCTTTTTAATTGGTATTAGATATGGGAAGACCAAGCCTTCAGATAAAAGAGTGAGGTCATTTTCAGTGAAAGTTAGATTATTCTATTTTGTAACTCTCTTCAGGGTGCCAGATATATAGCAGACCTTTACATAGCAATACTCTTTCCTTATCCTAAAACATTTCAAGAACAGGTCTACATATGATTTTTTTTTTGTCTTTTTTGAGAAAATGTTTCATTATGCAGTTCAGGCTGGGCTTGAACTCATGTTGTAGCCCAAGCTGGCCTGGAAATTACAACAATCTTCTGGTTAAGCCTCCTGAGTGCTGGAATTACAGATGTACACCACCACACCTGGTCTAAATCTGATTATATCAAGACAAATCATTTGGAATGTGTAGCTCTCTGTTGTATATTTTGATGAAAAAGTACTATTCTATACTTTCCAAGGAGATACTTTGTTCTTAACCTAACTGTCTTGATTGAATTAATTTTATGCCTACAAAAAAGGAAGCAGATTTAAACCCTTAGTTCAACTAGAGGAGATAAATTCATTTTATCATGTATGTGCTTTAGGAGATATTTTTTCCTGTTTCCTTTTGCTTTCTCCTTTAGAAGCTAGGCATGGATTCAGATTAAATGAATTTAAACCTATAGTTTCCTGAATTGCATCTATAGTAGTATCTAATTTTCTTTCCTAATCTACCTTTTGATTTCTTGTGATTTTTTCACTCTCATGAATTGAAATTGAATTTTGTCTATAGGTCAGATAGAAGATAAAACTCTGATATGTTATGTATTTTTATAGATTCTATTGGGTTCTTCTGGTCACATTTTTCTAACAACCTAAATGACTGCTATGTTTCTAGGATGACTACCTTATTATGACACACCATTTGTTGTATTTCCACTCATCTGCATCAGCTCTATCTTGCTGAGATGTGAAGAACAGAGATAGATTTCTGAAAAATAACACTTTCAATCAGTGTGACACACTACTCCTGCTCCTTTCTTTGAATCCTTCTGTGATGATTATATTTCACTGTTCACTTGAGCTCAGTTTCTATTTATTTACTTATTAATTTGTTTATTTTTTGCTAGACTGTTCAGTATGGAAGGACCTGGGTATTTAGGTAAATAAGCAATTTATGAAGACCTATTAGAATGGCAAGCACTATAGAGTGTTCTTAAGAAACCTAATACCATTTGATTCTATTCTACCTGTAGGGAAGAGTAACTTATCACAGTGCTTCTCATAGGCATTTCCAGGGATAAATGATGTGCTGTGCCTAAAGAGTATTTGAAAAAATTATATGATGAAAGTGCTATTTAGTGACAGCCTGGACATCTTTCCATCTGGAGGTCTGAAGTGTTTCTCTCACTTTTGCTGTGGTGGAAGTGCACACGTGGAATGCACACTTCCCAGCTGCAGAGTGAGCTTTTGCTGGCTCTCGGTCACTAGTATGAATTTCCACAGCACCTGCTCCCTCTGTGTAGGGCCATCCCAGCTGGCTCGCTTTCCTTGAAAAGCCAGTTATAATATCCAAATGAAAAACATGGGATAACCATGCAAGGAGCACTTTTCTCATCTCCGAGGATTTAATTATCATTGTTGTATCCAATAGGAGTGCTTCAAAAGGAAGACATTTTAGGACTGCCACCTGCAGAGAGTACAGGCTTCCATGGAATGGAAAAAAAATAGTTGAAACTGGTGAATAGGTTAGATTTCTTTTAGTCATTGCAGAAGAGTATTGATAGGTACGTGATGTAGTCTTGTAAAGCATTTAAATGGCTTGTAATGTTTGCCTTTGTGAACTCTTGTAATTAAAATGATTTCTTTAAAAGCTATGTCAAAGTATAGCACTTTGGCCTTGACTGATTTTTTTGCCCTGATTTTTCTCTTCTGAGTGTGACAAGAAGCCAAGAAAGTAACCAGTATTATGCCTAAATGGGTAGAGGGAGAATAGAAAAGTCCTATGGAAGTTCATGTTTCTCTACACGAAGCGCATTGGGTTCAGGAAAGTGCTTGGAAACAAACCAAGCACAATGAAGATGCAAAAGATGAAGGAGTGCATCAGGAAGCCTTAGATAATCTCACAGAGCCCAGGCATCCAACCCACCCCTACTCCCTGGTACCAAAGATCTATTTACCTGCAGGGTTGTTCTTGGCTTTTTCTTCACTACTGGGAGAAAATCCAGTGAGCATCTTCTCAAGGTAAAGGACAAGGGCCACAGAGAAGTGAGAAGACCTACGTATACACTTGGAAAATCAAGAATCAGCAGTAAGGTGTAGACATCAGTATCTCTGCTGTAAATTTACTTTGAAGGACTAAGAGACAAATAGCTGGAAGACTTACAAGGTAACACTTAGTGGCTGTGCTTCCTTTCGGTCAGTGTCCATCACATAGAAGGCATTTCACATACATAACAGTGTTATCTTAATGCTTTCTTCAGTAATGCACCAAGTGTATGTAAAGTAGGCTGTCAGGACAGATTATTGTTATACTAGGACTACAGTAAATCCCAAGTAGGCCTCCTTGGAAGTTTTTCTGCTTTACATTTCTTAAGCAGCACAGTACTTTCAAAGGCTTTTTTCAAACATAAATTTGTTTCAGCATCTACCAGATCTATCTGATTATAATTGTATTAAGCCAAAATAGTGTATAAATAGCTTCTAGTCACTGAACAATAGGGAAGAAATTGATGAAAGCAGAGTAAGGACTTTGGCAACGAAATCTTCTAATCAGAAAAAGGTATCTGTGTTGCATGTGCATGCACTGAATCAACCCATGACTGGAGATTTGTCTTTCTCCTTTAAAGGGAGCAAAGCCATCCCACACCCAGACAGTCACAAGGCACTGGCAAAGTCATGCACAGATAAAACTTCCTGGACCTTAACAAAGGAACAGTGAGATCACTACTGGAGGCTTTGCACCCATGCAAATAGCCACAGTGGCTCTGGCTGCAGGAGACTTGGATGCAGTCACATCAGCTTTGTGGCTGGCCACATGGCCACATATCTTTCACGTGTCTGGAAGCCTGTCTTTGCACAAGTAGATGTCTAGAAATCCAGGAGTTCATTGGCTAACTGAAGCACAGCACCTGTGGACTTGGGTGGGAGGCGGCAGGAGTATCACTAATTAAGACCATTTAACCTGACAGAGAAGGGAAATATACTTAGTCATCATCAAAAATTCCAAGTAAATATATTTTATAAATAATATTCAGCAGAGCAAGCATAAAATGCTAACTGCTAATACCATTCCTTTGTCATAAAATAGACTCACATTCTATCTAAACCTCTAACTCTAAACATAAGGTACACATCTCACGGTGTAATTCGTGAAAATAGATGAAATATTTTACTTTTCTTGGCAAAGCACCTCCAGAGCTGCTGGGAAGCTGTAACTGTATTTATTTTATTTTCGTGGTTGTCATCACACTTGGAGCAGCTGTGACAATTTTCTGCTGGAACAACTCCATCCCAAAATTATTACTGTAAATTGAAGTCCTATTTTTCTGCCCCAAGTGTGTTCTTAATATTAACAGTTGGTAATTAGCCTGTCCTTTGGAGAGACACTGAACAGTTTTGAAGAGCATTCTGTTCATTTAATCAGAACAGTAAAACGCAGACAATAAATGTCCCCTCTCTCCACATCATGATGCTTCCTGTTAATTGCTGGCAGTCATCTTCCCATTTTTATTTTTAATATTATAAGATTAATGTGATTGATTGGTTGATATTTATTTTTCTGTAATCCTTTCATGAACAGCAGGGCTTGGAGAAACTACAAGACACATAGTGTTCATGGAAAAGAGTAAATTATTAGAAAAAAAAAATCATGGGCCAGCCGAATAGCTCAGCAGATTAAAGCACCTGCAAGCAGGTACAAGGGCTGGGGTTCGATCTCCCATCCTGCCGAGCTGACTCTGCCCCCAGGGCGTGCTGAGATGGCAATTGAGACTGGGCACAGTGGTGCACGCCTGCGATCCCAGCTTTTGGGCAGCTGTAAACAGGCAGATCACTATGAGTCTGATCTAATAGTGTGATCCCAAACACCCTGTAGATCGTTCCCTAAAATACAAAAAGCAAAACAAAACAAATCATATGCATAGAAAACCGTCAAAGAACTCACTTTTCTTGCAACACTTGCCTTGCATTCTCCCATCTGGAGGACAGAAGGAGTGTGTTTGGCTTCTTCTCACTAAACTAAGTAAGTGCAGTCAGGGCCTAGCTAGGGTGTTGTTGAGTTAAGCAGCACAAACCGCCATGACAATGTCACAGTTTCAAACACCATCATTTTCAGTGTTTCCCCTTGCAGGAGCCACATGCAGTAGCTCAAGCCTAGCACCCCAGCGCTCTGGAAGGCCAAGGCAGGAGAATTACCAGTTCCATCCCAGTCTGGGCAAATGTGACAGCTCAGCAAGAGTCCCTCACAAAAGAATAAGCATGCAAATAAACAAGTAAACAAAAAGGGTTGCAGGTGCGGCTCTGCTTGAAGGGCCTGGGTTCAATTCTCAGTAAAGAAAAAAAAATCCTTTACATTTTTTATCCTTCTAACAACTATTGAGACTTAAGAATTAAATGTGTATCTGAAAAATGTTCCTTCTATTATTTTCACGGCAGTTGAAACAGATTATCTTCGTAACTGTTTGTGAGTACCCTTTTCTAAACCAAGCTACTTTTAACGAAGTAGAAAAATATACTGTAAATCTTTTTGCTAAATTCTAAAGTAATATCTTAAAGAGAATAATGGAGGGTTTGATGGGTTAACGGGTGGAGCAAAACAAAATAGTGAGCAAGGTATGATAAATAGTGTTAAAATTTACTTTGGTCTAAGAAAATGGATTTTATGGATGAATAAAATTTTAAATATATTTTCCTAAAAATAAAATTAACATTTAGATCAATTATTTTTTTAGGCAAAATGTAAATTAGCCTTTAGTTTAAGTTTGCATGAGCAGGTGTTATTTACCCTCCGGCACCTTACCGTGCTTGTCACCCTTCCCTTTCTTCCTTTTCTTCTTTCTTTCTCCCTCTACCCTTCCTTCTATACATATTTTAAGAGTTCATCAGTCACAAAATTTATAGGATTTTATGAAAATAAATCTTTTGGGTCATTGATAGTCATCAATTTTGATTATACTTATGATATATAAATATGTGAGAAACTTAGAAAAATGTCTTAACTGAAACAGGGCCAAATAATTAATATGTATATCCCCCTGGAACCTTTGAGATCACTCAGATATGTGTAGCTGAGCTTATTAGATAGAGAATACCTTTTTATTTAGAGTGATAAAACTGGGGGCCAGGGAGATGGTTCCATGGATTAAGTGCTTCCCTGGCAAGCATAAGGACCTGTGTTCAATCCCTGGTTCTGTCAAAAAAATAAAAAAAAAATAGAGTGATAAAACTACTTATAATAATTCTTCTATAAATTAGAGAAATTTGAAGGACTTCTCTAAACCAACCCAGCAAACAAAATTGGGGAAATCATCACAGATTTATCTTGAAGTTACTGTCATTCACATATATGTTAAATAGATGGATTTATTATAGTCAAGAACATATGGGGATTAGAGTCAGTGTAGGCCACACACATAGTTCCATTCATGCCTAGCTATGTTAATAGTCATTTATTTGGGTAGAAGTTAATATCCGTTGGCTGTGAGCCAGCAAGAGGGTGATTATGATGCCACACATGGCTACTGCATAGACGGAGCACATCCTTGCTTCCCACGACACAGTGGTTAGCAGCAGCAGCGGCTTTGCTAGTTAATCAGATGTTTTGCCCCTGAGGATTGACCAAGTGGGTCGAAACTGACACAGGCTGCTGTTTCAACTCAAATGCAGTGACAGAAGTGTGTCACTTATTAGGCACTCCGGGAAAAATACACACAGCAGTCACCCTCAAGCAACTCCAGAGCTTATCCAAGGATCTCACAAATGTGTGATGTGATGCTAAGCCATCCTTTAATTAAATAATTGTTCATGAGAGAGCACAAGGACTTTGCATAGTTAGCAGAATGTATTTTTCTTTTGTATATGCTTCACTTTGACCAATTAACATTTTAATGCTGAGGATCACTGACAACATCATTTAAGAAATTGAGCTTGATACTGCTTCTCAGAAGTAATTTTTTTTTTAAAGAGTTTGTAAGTGCTTTTATATTTGGAGCTATATTATCCAGCCCAGCCACAGTACTATGGGGAAAAGAAATAAGGTTTCTTTTGCAAATTATTTATTTATTTATTTTGTATTTTAAGGAGGGGTCTACAGGGTGTTCAGGGTCTCACTACTAGATCAGACTCGCAGTTATTCACCTGTTTACAGACTACCAAGAGCTGGGATTACAGGCTCTCGCCACCATGACCAGTCTCAAAATAGGGTTTCAGATTGTTTATTTCAGATAATTAGAACCATTACTTTCTCTTTAGTGTTCCCAAATACATAACCTTTAGCTAACCACACTTCCAATGGCCATGTTTGTGACATTTTTCTGTCTAGCCAGATTATGTTCTTGGTGGGGTGCGCCTGATGACTTTTTTCTTTTGTTTTGTAAGGAATTTTAAGGCTGGGAGAGGGAGCGAAATCAAAGCATAGAAAATGCATGTGGTGGGTTGGCACTGAGTCTAGGTTGTCCAGCTCTTTCAGTCGAGAGGTCAGCTGCAGAATATTGACCTTCTGTGGAAGGAGAAGGTGGGCCTCTGGGCCTCCACCCATTTAAGAATGAAAGGACAATTTAGGGATAAGCAACCCTTTTAAGTGTCTCAGCATCAGTAAAATCTTGATGACAAATGATTATCCACAAATAAGAGAGTCCATCTAAGGATTTGTTTTTCATCTGCCAACCAGAACAATTCTTGAATCATGTTCCTGAAAATCAACAAGATCGATGTTCATTTGGCAAAATGAATATTAATTTTCTCTGATACTAAGGAGCAGGAGCTAACAAACTCAAAACTTCAAATTTTAAAAGACACCTAAAATGATACCCAGAATAGTTCAAAGGAAATGATTTCTATGTTCTCTGGATCTGATTGATGAAATAATGCTTCTTAAAAGCAGCCGTATACTAGTACCTAGCAGTCCTGGGTAAGATTCTTTCTTCTCCACCAGTTAGATTGATTGCTGCTAGTGACCCGCTACTGTCCCCTGGGTCTGCATTACTCACAGACTAATCTTTATGCAGACATAACTAGGTCACCTTAATTACCTGTGGAAATAAGGTACACTTGTGAAACTTTCACTGTGATAATTACTCTAAAATGCCAAAAAAAATGTATGCAAATCTCGGCAGTATCTGCTAAGAATTACTGTATAACCAAGATCAATGAAATCCAACGGTTAACATGTCCTGTCCTCCAACATTTCCCAATGCCATCCTTTCTGGCTATAACAGAAATACAATACTTTACCAGCAATACATGGCGTGCACAACTCAGCACACTGCTACACGGATGCTCCTTTCCTTTGCTCTGAATTCTTTTGCAGCATTTAAGAAATGAACAGGCTATTGTAAAGGAACAAAAGGCAGATAATGACATATTTTATTTTGTTTTATTTTGGTTTATCTTAAATGATACCTTGGGTCTCTTCTTAATCAGTGTGTTTTTTTCTCTGAAGACATTTCTATACCTGTCATTTTGTCATAGACATAAAGAGAGGAAGATTAGAAAATTCAGTCTTTTTAAATGGTGAGGAAATGCAAAATAGAGGCGTTTTGCTCTCTCATATGAATAATTACAAAATACTTTAACCCTCTCCGCACTGATGTATTTAAATGGCAAACTATTCCACTGATAATTCAAAAATCCCTTTAGTAGACTAAGAAATGAGGGACTGCAGCAAAGACTAAAATAAAACTAATGTCGGAGTAACATTAGTCAGATTAAATTCTGAACATTCCTTGAAAGTTTTAATGGATTAATCTGTAGAACTGATATCTAATATTGGAGATCATTATTTTTAATACAAGTAATGAAATAAGAACTTTTCCATTATTCCACAAATGTCAGTAACTGAGTATTTTAAAGTCAATCAACTTCATATAATAGAAATGGCTTTTATATATGAATTAAACATATTCTGAATTTTAAGAAGTTAATATTGCAAAGTGGATAACATAAAAATTTTACAAAGAACTACAAAAATCAAAGGGGTTGAAAGTATTTAATTTCGTATTGAAAGGGAATTTATAAGAAGCTCCAACTAGCAAGTCTTTAAAGCCCTTATCTACTGCAGGTAGCCTGAGTTAATCTGCACCACATACGTTGGTATTTAGCTTTTTGACCTGAGACAGAACGCAAAATGTTTCAATTGTTTTTTTGATATAGGCAACAACTATGTGAATACCACTGACCCTCAAACAGTTTTGCTGTTCCTCTTCTGAGTTTATACTGGAAGTGATCTACCACAATTCTTCCAGAAAAGTGTAAGTGTTCCCTTGACATGCCAGGCATTGCTTCGAAGCTCACAGCTGCTGCCCTGTTCAAGGCCTTTATACCAAAGTGTCACAGCCTTGGATATAAAATCTTCCCCCTCTGCTGTATTTAAATCATCTTTAGATTATGTTTACACCTATAATAGCATAAATACTTTATACATATTTTATAATGCAGTGTTTAAGAAACAGAGACAAAATAAAAGCCTGTACATGTTCATGGCAGATGCAAATATTTTTTAGTTGCAATTTATTAAATCCATGGATGCAAATTCTGAAGAAAGTGAGGCTGTCTGTATTTGCTGAGAATGAATCAAAGGTACAGCAACAACAAATGTGTCTGAGTTTTCCAGTGGGAGCTAGGATTTGTTCCCACATCTCTTTTGTAGACTTCTGTTATGTTCTATACCTAGATATCCCTGCGAAGCCCCATGCATTCCTAGGTCAGTCTCTGTGGAGGTGATTCCCCTTGGTGGATCTCCCCACCGATGTACTGACAGGTAAATGTGATGATGCAAGTGAAGCCTGGTTGGAGAAGAGGTCACGGGCTGTGTCCTGGCAGCCCACAGCTCTCTTCCTCCTCTGTTGATCCCTTCTCTGCTTCCTCTGTCACACATGAGTGTTTCTTTGCTGCTACGCTGTTCTGCCTTTAAGCCCTGACTGGAGCTGGTCAACTACAGACTGACCCCTCACAAACTGTGAGCTACCATAAACCTATCCTCCTCAAGGCCTGGGGATTGCATCTCAGAGATGAGATGGTAACTAATACACCCTCCGAAGGCACTGTCCTTTGGCTAGGTCACTGGCAGGATGACAATAAGACCATGCTCTAGTTTTCTGAATTCTTGGGAAATCTAGGAGAGGTAATTTTGGTCAGAATATGAAAGCTAAGGACTTTTGTTTTCTTCTACCTATAGACTTTTTTCTTTTCCTCTAGTTTAATCTCCTTGTTAGAACCTACTAAAGTATTTTACTTTATTATGTGTTTAGTACAAAGTCTCACTGTGCAGCCTAGACTCATAGTGATCCTCCTGTTTTTGGTCTCCTCAATGCTAGAATTACAGGCCCGTGCCACCATTCCTAGTGTCAGTAGCCGGTTAGCACACCTGGGGGAGGGGTTGGTGTGGTCCGTGGTACCAGGGATGGAACCCTGGTTCCCTTGCTTGTTTAAGCCACTTAGGCTGCTGAGTTATCTTAGTGGCCTCCTACTAAAATCTTAACAGAGGTCAAACTGAATTGAAAAAGTCACCAATTTTCTGTTTTCTATTGGAATATAATTTAGAGCTCAGAAGGAACCACTGAGAGCCCTTCTCAGTTGTCGCTGTTGGCTGGCTCCTGTCCGTCTAGATCCAATGCTCAGACTCTCTTAAGCGACTCACTGGTCTCTCGGGGAATCTTTCATCTCAATCACCTGATGCTGCGGGATGCAGGACGTGGGACACGCTGGTGCACTTCAGTGCTGTTCAAAAACATGCTCTTAGTGCCATGCCAGAGTTGAAGGGTGTTGACTCTCTATAGTTCAAAAATTCACTCATTAGTGTCTTTCAGTATAGTATCACTCTGTTTCTGCAGTGCTTTCACCCACATTATCTTCTGTGAACAGCTCAGCAATATTATGAGGCAGGAATTATTATTCCCATTTTAGAGATGAGAGCTTTAAAAGGGAGCATGTTGACATGATTTGTCCAAAGTCATAAAACCAGGAAGTAGAACGCACTTAACTGGATCCAGCACTTTTTCTCTTACTCTATCATAGCTGTTGCTTCCCACTTCAAGTGGCAGAGTGTAATCGGTGGCTGACTACGTGTGACAAATCTCCAACTGCAATCCAGACATATGCAGCCATAATCTATAAAGCATGGGGATGTGGGCATCTGTATTTCCTGAAATGAACAGTGCTCAATACTGAGAATTTCAACTAGATAAAGTGTGATAGAAACCCTGCAGTATTTTAATTAAAAAGAAATGTTTCCATGAAAACCACATTTTTCTTAATCTCCCTTAATCTACTCAATTGGTTCAAGTGATTTATGGAAAAGCTTATCAGATGAAAACACTGTGGTGTGTTCTCACCCACCTGCGCCCTGAGACCTGGCACCGAGTGGCTGCTGGCTCCTCCCTCCCCCACAGGGACCGTGAAAGTGGAAGGGTTGAACCAGTTCAGGACGTCAGTGCAGCCACAGTAGCACACTGAGGAAAGAGGATGACGGGACGGCTCCAGAGAGTAGCAAGAGCCCCGGGGGATGTGTTCCAAGTGAGAGGGATTAAAGGCACTAGCTCTTAAACGTGCTTAATTTTTAAAAATTTGAACATTTCTCTATTGTTCAATTATCCTTCATATTCTTCCTGCCTATGTATTGATTAATTTTTACATTGTTTATTGCAGAAAAAAACGCAGCATAAAATTTACCATGCTTGTCATTTTAGTGCCTAGAGCCAGTGACACTAACTTTATTGAAATCTTGTGCAAAAGATCTCTAGAACATGTTTTAAACTATGAATGAGCAACTCTCTAGCCATTGAACATGAGCCCCCTTTCTTTTTTTTCTGTTATTGCATTGTTAAATAATTTCAAATCCACAGGAAATTATTCTGTTAGCACCTTTCTTCACTTGGGTTACGTGAGTGTAAATTGTATGGTTTCCTATGACACAGCCCCTTTCCTGCATACTCATGGCACAGTCATGAAAGCCCGGAGCTGGACAGTGAAGTGTTATCACAGCCCTGCCTCTGGATCCCCTTGGGTTTCACCAGTGCTCCCAAGAGGAGTGACATCCAGCTGAAGGTCACATTGGGCTGTGGTAGGCAGGGCAGACTGTTTCCATTCCCTTCCTTCTGAAGTAATTCTTCGTTCAATCCCTTTCATGCTTTACCTTACTCTTACAAAGACTATAAACCAATTACTTTTCAGATTTTTCTTCAATTAAAAATATTCTACCAATTGTAGGTTAATTCTACAAGAAAGTTTTCAAGTGATGCAGAGCTGCTCTTAGCATGATGCACAGTGGGGCGCCATTTTGATTTCTCTCCCTACCAGTGACATTAACTTTGACAAGGAAATTATTGATATTAGTTACTTTTATTCTCCTGTGTGGTACACTTTATTCTTTTGGAATTAATTAAAATCTCCTGGGGAAGTACTCTGAGTCTGTGGATGTGTCCCCAACTCATCAGTCTCTTTCAGTAATTTCTGCATCCACGATTGTCTTGAAGTGAACAAAATCAAGGGTGCAGGAGGTGGAAAATCATGACTTTGTAACCCTACCTCACCCTCTAAGGGTGCAGGGCATTCTTTCATGCAGAATAGTATTCTCTTTTATTTATTTATTTGTTTGTTCGTTCATTCATTCATTCATTCATTCATTCATTCATTCATTCATTCACTTATTTATTTGGCTTAATTTTATCTGTGTATTCACAGTCCTCCTTTATTCAGTATCTTATACTCTGATAGAATCATTATTTCTTCTTTTGTACTTAATTTCTGTAAGATTTAATTATAGGAGGACTCCTTTAGCCTGGCGTCTGAGTCCCCTTAAGGCATTATGTTTTGAGACCTTCCTTACTTTTTGCCCCAAAATATTTTTTCTCCGCCATTTCCTTTGCCTGTCTTTTAATCAGTAGCTTCTTAGTGCAGCTCCTTATTCCTCAGTAAGAATCTATTTGAAGTGTGCATGGGCTGAGAAGGCTCACTTGTTTGGGGAGGAGAGGAGCCGCCTCTCAGGGGACACCTGCTTTTATATCCACCTCCCAATTTGCATGTGGAAAATTACATTTTGATATCCATGTTTCTCATAAAAGTCAATTATTTAATAGACTGTAATCCCATTTTCATCCTTCTATTGATGTGACCCTCTCTCCCTTCCTGAAGAGTGACAGTCATCTCTAGAAGCCTCTCTGTGTGTCACTATGTTTTGTCAGCAGCACCACTTGCCCTGTCCCAACTTACAGGTTCTTGTCATCTAGACTGGGGCTCTCACCCCTCTAACCCTTCAACCTCCTTCCCCAATCTCTATGTGGACTGGCTTCACCTAAGGGATTTTGGGCTGGAGTTTCCTCAAAAGAAGTGAAGGAAGACAGAAAGAGGGACAGCAAAAAGGAGGGAAAATGGAGGGCAGAAAAGAAACCTACCAGTCTTCCTCTTCACAGCAGGATTCACTTTTAATCATGCACCAGGTCAAACACAACGACTTCTAATGATTTGTTAGCCAGTGCACATTACAGAAATACTGAAAGAAGGAAAGAATTGACATCGAACATCATTCAGAGGAATGCTTGCCAATGTTAATATTGTACAAAATGTGGCAATGATTTCCAATTTACACCAAATTATTCATTTTTGGCACTAGGTGAACAACTTCTGAGTGAATACTAAAGGCTTGAAATTTGCAAATTGGAGAGGAGGTCAATAGAAGAAAGAGCATGCAACAAAGAGCTAAAGCTTGCAGAAAGGTCAGAGACATCTTTAGAGGAACATACTTCACCCTTCCTTTCCCCTCACCAACTGGCTGAATTGAATACTTTCAAACTTTGTCCTCAAAATGCAGTTGTGGAGTTCGGTAGAGCAGAGGCATGAACTTCATTGTTCACGCAGTGTGGCTTTGAGGCTATAAAACCTTCTTGATATTTTAGTATTGATTTATTCATCTGTAAAGTGGTGTAAGGTTTTTTTTTTTTGTAGAAATTAGAGAGAAGGGCTTTGAGTGTTGCAAAGTGTTTCTCAAACAAAAATTAATGTCTCTCTTCAGAGTTCAATGATCAACGTACCAAACTTTCAAGGCTTTCTGATATTATTTATTTAGACTGTTCAAGCCATTCTCTCCATGTACACATTGGATTTAGAGGTCAATTTTGAGCACTTTTGCCAATGGCATTCCCTAACTCAGTTGACCTTCTATTCTAATGGTTTCTCACTTGATCCCCCAAAGTAAAACCATTCTCCTGAGTTGACTTGCTAATAATATGTTTTCTAAATTAGTTTTTGTATTCAATTTATGAATATTTCCTACTGTAGAAGTTGAACATTAGCATAGTCAGAGTCCGGAAAATATTTGAAAGAATGCAGAAAGAGAATAAAAGCTCAGCTCTCTTGAAATACACTACACAAGAGACATTCAAAACACAGGATCTGATGTTAAGTCAGGAAGTCACATTAGCATTGTGCCTCGTGACTCTTCTTTTTTTTTTTTTTTTTTTTCTTTTTTTTGTGGAACCGGGGATTGAACTCAGATCCTTGCACTTGCCAAGGAAGTGCTTATTCTACTGAGCCATCTCCCTGGCCCCTCTCGTGACTCTTCTTAGCTCATGTGCACACTCATTCTTTAGGAATGGAACTCTGTAGGCAGTGACCAAAGAGAAAGGGGAGTCTCTTTAGACTGCACACATATTTCTTTTTCTTTTTCTGAGTGCTGCAAAGAAAGGTATATGTGGTTTGTAAAACCTCAACAAATCCACCCAAATGACTTGGAATTTTATCCTTCAATACTAAGTTTTGATATTGAAAACAACAATAACAGCAATAAACCTGCACACATGTTCCATAACATGGTCTTCACTTGGCTCACTTACTTGTTTCTCAAAATTCTATTTTTTACCAAGGTGTGATGAGTAGAGTTTGCAACTAGGTCTCTGAGATGAAAAGCTCGCAGAGCATCTAACAGAATTCTTAATTCATAATTAGAGCTATTTTCTTGGTGCCAAGGACTCCTCAGCCAAATCTGGGGTGGACTCAGCAAGGTCTTTTGTTATTTTCACATCAGCATGTTCCTGAGTCTGCTCATCTGCAAAGAATTCAGGAAACACACTTTTAGCAGAGATGGCCTACTTTAGAGGGAAAGGATTCAGATTCCTCAGAGCCACGAAACTATCCCTGTCGCTATTAATTGTCAAAATGGTTCCACACATTCAGGATTGACTTGAACATGACCTTTATAGTTGTCTGGTCACACTGCTCACAGGAGTGCCTTTTGCATAAGGGTACACAACTTGAGCTTGCGCTTACAACACATATATTTTTTACATGTCTTTATTTTTAAATGAAATATATTTTTCCATTTGATCTGATGCAGTTTTCTTTTTTGGCAGTGGTGGTGTTCATTGTGTTCCATTTTGCTTCTACTTTTTGGTAGGATTTCTTTTTCAAGAACCAAGCGTGGTGTCCATATGGGCTTTTCATCTCTCCTATAAGATCTCAATACAACACGACATTCTTACCAGCTATGATGATTTCACCCAGTTTTCTCTGGAATAATTTGGGACTGAACTGGTGTATATGTTATGCCCTAAGGCAAAACAAAACATGGTTATGTTGAACTTTCTCTCAGTTTTTTCTCTCTTCTGTACACATATGCAAAATAAAACCTCACATAAAAACTGGGCAGCAGAATAGCTGTTCATAAAAATAACAAAGGTAGGCATCTGGTTAAGACATGTGCTCAATTGTTTTGTTCAGCTTATTTCAAGCTCAGCATTTTCAATGTTCTGTAAGTAAATAAAACAAATCTGTATAAAGTCTTTATTGTTTCTCTCTTGAAAAATAACTCATTAAGATAACTTCTAATGGGCTTATTTTCTATTTAACCTGTTCAGTGAGTTGGTCTCCTGTGCTGTCCCAAGTAAGGCAAAAATGTCTATTATTCCCTTATAAACTCTGGTTTCCTTAGGTCTGGTGGATTCTGAGACCCAGTAGATCTTAAGCGAATAGCTGACATATAGTTTTTGAATGTGCAGCCATGCCACTGAAGCTGGCTATTAGGGTAAATATTGACCATTAACACTATTTGGTGGAAGATCGCTCAACCACCACGGCTATCTTCTGCAGTGGGTGGACAAAAATTCACTGCATGGTTCACATGCTTGAGTGTCATAACTATGGATCTGATCCTAGTCTTGGCATTGTCTAGTAAATTTACTTCTAAATTTAAGTAAAACCTTAGCATTTGAAATGGTGATTGCTATTTTAAATGTATCTCTGTATGTGACACTTATGAAGTAGCCCTGGGAACATGGTCACATCTACATGTGGGCAAAATTCAGAAAACCTAAGGAGTTGAAGGAAAATATAAATAAGACCCAGCAAAGGAGAGAGTGGGGCCTTTTTTCTGGTAAGATTCTCTTTGTAACCTGGAATCAGTGGGCCAGGAGATGTGCAGGTCGAATGCAGAAGTTGGAACTATAAGTAGTGGAAGGAGAATGAATGAGTAGACCAGATGCCCAGGAATAACTCATTTGTGGATCATTTTATCCAAACAGCCTTGTTCCAGATCTCCAATCTTTTTGATAAAAAAAAAAGAATTAGGTGGTTAAAATAATGAAATATTCCTTCACATAGAAAAATATAAAGACTAATTTAACAAATATCTTTGTATCAGTAAAAATCTTTAGGAAATTTTTTAAAATGTTGTCTTCATATACTTTATATTTTAAGTTAAGAAAAATCACTACAGGTAGAGTTGAAAAATCCTGCATCCATCACCTGCTTTTGTGTCCTCCACTCAAACCAGAGCTTATAAGCTTATAACTTTTATTGTTCATGTTTTATTGATCTACTGATTACAATTATTGTGTGTTTTGTATAGGTTTTTAAATTGATGTTTTTTTGGATGATAAATACCCAGCATTGGTTTGTTTCATGATAGGCTCTTGCTCTGTAATTCAGGCTGGCTTCAAACTCACTATGTAGCTGTAATTGGCTTCGGATTTGTGGTAGGCCTCCTGCCTCAGCTTCCTGATTCCTGGGATTACAGGAGTGTGTCACCAGGCCAGCACCAGGGTTAGTTTTGCCTCAAGACAAGTGCTGGGTTTGATGGTTCTTCTGTCTGTCTCACCTCACCAACCTCTGCCCAAACCCAGCTGAATCCGTACTTCTTTCCTGGACTGATGTTAGCACTTAGTTTGAGAGTCAGGGGAAAGGAAAGCAGCCTTAGGTTGGATTACCAGAGACCTACACTCTTTTACCTAAAGTTCATTAATTTTCATAAAGAAACACGTTTTGGTTCACTTCCAGATTAGTAAATTGGTTGTTTTGAACAGTTGTCCAGCTTTATACCTGCTTTTTGGCAAACAGATTTGTTGACTCTTCACTTATCTTCCTGGAGTGAGATCCTTATTATAATTTCTTTTACTTTATGATTTATAGGGCAATCTCACTTGCCAAGTGGCTGTGTCTTCCTTTTTATTGTGAGTCCCTGAACCAGCACAAGTGTTTTCCTTTCCTCTCCATTGTTTGTTTGCGATGTGGGTTTGACCTAGATTTGCTCTTTCGCGGTGAGCCAATGTCTTTACTTACTTCCAGTTTGGTTTATTCACTTATTAGCTTTTGATAGACAGAAGATAATGTTGAGGAAAATGTTTTGTCTCACCTTTCTTCCTTATGATAATAAATTAATAATGCCCAGAGAGTGGCCTTTCTTCTGCCACACCTGTTTCCTTTGTCCTTGATTTTCATATACTAATCTTGAGGAACAAACATGGAACTCACTGTTGGTGACAAAAATTTATGGAGCTCCCTGCAATGCATTGCCTCTCCCACTTTTTTTGATTTCTAACGTCATATTAACCCATGCTTTATTATTGTGGTCGTCCCGGGCTCTGCATCACAATGGGTTTCTTTCCATGAATAAATAGTGCCCATATAAAACTTCAGGTAATAATATCTTCACAAGAGAGCACCTCAGATGATTATTCAGTAATAAGTGACAAGAAAAATATCCTGAGGTTCCTGCATAGTAATAAATATCCCTCACTACTTTACCCTGACGGCCAGTTTCAGTGATCTGGAGGGATGATGGGAAATGTGTAGTAGCCACTGCTTTGAGGCTGCTTCCTGTATACTGAATGTTCAGGCTCATCTGCATGATTGGAATTATTTTATATCATTCCTTTTCCTAACAATAACAACAACAATACAAATCTATAAAGTAGTATGGTTAATATTCACTATTAGAAATCCCCAATGATGTCAACTTCCAGAGTTAGCCAGTATTATCCCTTCTCAGATGAATGTGGTATTTTTCATGCAACAGAGATGCAAGGCTTCCACCAGCTCTGGACTCCATCTGCCTTCACAGAACCGAATATCTCTGGACCTTTTCACAGTCTTACTTGTCCTGTGGATAGAACTGAACTTGCATGTGTAGGAAAAGGGAAACTAAGAATGGTGAAAGGCAATGCATGAAAGAGATAGATACTTAGTTTTAGAATGATTTTCTGGATTCTACCACCTGAACCTGCCGATTAGTGACATCACCAGACCCTGCAGCTCCTGCTGTGATGCAAGTAAAGTATTTGTATGGTATTTGCATTATACATTATATTTTGTATCGTAATCATGTAAAGAAACCTACCCTAAATGTGATCAGTGGAGAGTCAGGTTAATTTGCAATTCATAGCAAATACATGGGTAGAGGAACAGGTCATGTGATACCCCAAAGACAATCACGTATGTTTGCAAATCCCAATAAATCTATAAGACATATGTCTAGCTTTCATCAATGATCCAGAGTTATTGATGAAAAGAGATGAGAGGCTGGCACCATCATTCTAGGTAAAAAAATGGTTTGGAAGACATTACATTCAAACATAATGAACAGCCCTTGGATTTCAAATAGTGGCTTTTGGGGAGAAATAGAACAATTTGAGGTGACCAGAACTTTGCGATATAAAATTTACATTTCTTTAGTGGATTTAGGCCTGGCCTCACAGCTTTATGTAAAAAGCTTTCTGGCCTTTGGAAAGATGCTTATGGACATAGAGAGGGGTGAGATAATATGGTGGTGTATTTGCTACAACAGGAAAAAAAAATGAGGTGAAAAAGAGAACAAGGTTAAAGAGAACAGGTAACATGGAGCCAAGCCGCAGAGTATGCACAGGCGCTTACGGCAGCACAGAGTGAAACTAGAAAAGCAGAAAGTGATGAAAGAAGGTCTGAAACTAAGGCCGAAGAGTCAGGTTATTCTAATTTTGCTATCTCACATCCCTTTCAGAGGGTTGTTACTGATAATTGTACAGTCCTGGCATTCTTACTTCCTATTTCTTTATGCTCCACCAGGGGGTTATGGACATTGCTGTGGTTGGATTCTCCAGCAGCCCTTTGTCTATGTGGGAAGGTGGGCCAAAATCCCTAAGCCTGGAGGACAGAACACATATTCTATACAGAGAGCTAAACACTGTACAGCTGATCTCAGTATTTGTTCTCCTTTCTGCTTCTCTTCCCAGTCCCCTGGCTGTCGTTGTCTGGAAAGTTCCATGTACATTGCCACACAGAGCAAGGCAGCTTTCTTCTCTCCTGCAAATTCCAGAATCTCAGCATATCTGTGTACATGGTGTAAATGATGCACCATGTATTCTGAACTGTCTTCCCCTGTTCCCCTCCCACACACCCAATCATCAAGATTCTGATGTATATGCAGGTAAAAGCAATATCTGCTTCCTCAATGACATAAATTCCTACATATTCCCAAAGTCCATCCTTCTAAGTGGTGACCTACTTATAACAATTTCAGCTTATTAATTAATTGATTTATTTACAGTGCTAGAGATTAAATGCAGGTCTGTAGGCATGACTGGCTCAATACATCTATCTCTATTTTAATGTGTGCATGTATTAAATATAGTACTATATGTGGTACCTTAATTTTTATTTTGTACTTTTTCATGTCCTCAAATTTTACCATTCTTGTTTTTGTTTACCCCTGAAAAGAACTAAAAATCTTTTCATATATTATTTGATATTGTTACCTTCTGCTGTAGGTTGGTTGCTGTACTCAGAGTCATGCTATTTCAGAACACTTTGAAATAAAAACTTTTCATTTGCTTGGGAGAGAAACACATTATCATAGCCGTGATAATGATATTAAAATGTGATGCTGACCAAACAGTTGTGGGCTTCAGTGTTTCCCTCTATAAAAGGAGATTTTACAGTGAATGAACACTAATGACCTATTCAACCTTGTTATTTCAAAGAGTATATTTTCTTTCATTTTTCAAATGTGTGGAATCTTGGTGTAAAAACGAGGACTATTGCAAAGACAATATTAATCAGCTGTTAAGTTTTGATGTCTGTGCTCTTAAAATCATTGCCTAAGAAGATACCATTTCTGGGGCCGGAGAGATGGCTCATGGAATAAACACTTCCCTGGCCAGTGCAAGGACCTACGTTCAATTCTTGGTTCTGGAAAAAAAAAGAAGATACTATTTCAGAAATCTGCTTTCCTGAGTAAAGCAAAACACAGACATTCTGCTCTGCCGTGCGTTGTAACAGTCCCATGAGCCACCTAAGCCTTCAGAATAGTACATGAAGATGGAGACCAAGACACACTTCTGCAAAGCCACATGCAGCTGAAGATTAAAGCAAGCATCTACTATGTGATGGTGCTGGCAGACTCCTCTAATGCCTTTCAAAGTGAAATATCCCCAGACTTTGAATCAATCTCCTTGAGTACTATCACTCATGGCTTCTAACAAATACGTGTAAATAGAGAGCAAGATTTCCATTAGCAATACCTTTCAGGTGATGTTTAACAAAACATGCTGGGATGGAGATTTCTAAAGGTCAGATGGTCTCAAGATTCTGAAGAAGCCTTTTGAATCACAACAGAAGAAGGTGAATTCAAGCAAGGAAGATAGAAGGAGTGCTCTATGGGTGAGCAGACAGGGCCTCAAGTAATGCACCCTATATGTGGAGTGCTGGGAAACTGTCAGGAATAGGGTCGTTCTTTTTGATCAATGCTTTAGGTTGCCTTCGTTCTAAATTGTAGACATGAAGTGAACATCAGGCTAAGTGGTTGCACTGGAATTGCATGAGTTTAGACACACAATATAGACTATATGAATAATTTAAGCTCCACTGATGTGATGTCTCCTTTTGAGCTATCTACGAGGGTGAGGAGGGAACCCCGGTCAATCAGTCGCAAGGCAGACACTTAAAGTTCTGAGAGTACACAACTTTCCATTATTAATGGAATCACCAATTTTAAACAAACACATACAAAGTTACTCATTGCCAATATTTCCTTTATACTTATAGCAAATTTCTCAGTGTTTTCCACCTTGAAGCCCATTGTGAATTGCCTTTTTTTTTTCTTACCCTGAATGAGTTAAATGTTACTACTTAGACTTACTGCTTTACTTGGAGCACATTGCTAAAACATTTGCTTTAATTAGTTGCATTTTATTTTTTAAAATATAAATAAAGATATTATAAGCTTACTCTTTTCCACACACCACAGTAAGCACTTCTGTGCCTTCTCATTTAATGTGAAAAGCATCTTTAATGTCCTCTGTATTGACACTGATTGCCCTCATGGAGAAACATGAGGGTAAGTGAAGGCAAGTGACTATGAAATTCATGATGTTGGTTAATGGTAAAGCCAGGAGCATCTCTATCCCAGAGTTCTCACCTGCTAATATGGAAAATGACACACAGAAGGACTCAGATTATCTGTTATGAATCTCAAGAGCTCAATAACTCTTTATTGACTCTTTTCTACTGTATAAATTTACAATGCAAATAGATTTCTAATCATGATCAATCAAAATGCATTTACATACTTTCAACAAATTTCAACACCTTTAGTAGACCCTGTTGTTGAGTCCTTGAATCTACTTCAGCATAGCTCACAATTTTAACAGCTCATGGTATCCCAAGCCTCTTAAGGCTGGGGAAGGAGAGCTGGATGTGGGGCCCTGTTGGAAAGAGGGAAACACACATGCATGAGGATCTCTTACTCTTTCATGGATAACTAGCCCCTTCTCGAGGTCAGCATTGTGGAATGAAGAACTGAGGTCATTTATTGCATTGTTGGCCTCCGATACATTGATGGACTTCAATGATATTCCTGCCTATGAGGCTTTGTGAGATACATGTTTAATATCTTAAGGAGTTTGTGTAGGCTTTCCTGCATACAAATGGTAGGAGTCATAAGAAAGCATGGTGGATAGGTAGTTCCCTAAGATGCAGAATTGCTTAGAAAAATAAGAAAGAGTTCAGGTGCATGGTTTTGTATTCTTCGGTTTACTGTTATAAATAGTAGAAAAAAGAAAGATATGCTTGCATCCTTGCAGGTTAAGAAAAAAGCTTAGCTATTCTAGGCAAAAGCACTATTCCATATTTTGTTCACTGGAGATATTTTATATTCTCCTTTATTATTGTTTGGAGAGGAGGCAGTGGAGATTGGGACACAGGGCCTTTGCCTCAAATCACATCCCCTCCCTCTTTAGTTTTGATTGTTGAAACAAGGTTTCCTTAAGTGGCCCAAATGGCACTTGAAATAATTAGTAAAGATATTCATCTAGCATTAGATTAAATCCAAGTTTCAACTTATTTCATAAGGTTGTCAAATATAGGATGGGAGGAGAGGCCTATAATTTTGTGACCAATATTCTGTCTTGGTCATAATCAAAGTGCCATTTTCATTTTAGCATCTACTTTTCTTATTTGGATATGTAAATTTAGTGAAAATATACAGTAATGAACATTACCAAATGAAATGCATACACTCCACAGTGAGTGTCTGCTTGACCACTGATGACTACATGATCTCAGGAAGAGTGATCTAAACAGTGTGTCTCCAAAATGTGTTCTTCAAATGATCTTCATTTAGGATTCAGTCACAAATGAAGATAAAACATAATATTTAAGAAACTATAATAATAAACCACCAGAAATTTTTAGATTATTGATTCAGTTTTGGTACTTTGTAGCTTTCTGGGAATCTGTCCATTTCGTCTGTGTCTTCTACTCTGTGAGAGTAGAGATTCTAAGCAACTCCACTGAGGATAGTAATAGGTAATAGTAGGGTCATGCTTGGAATGTCTGCCATTCTGGCCTTCTAAATATGTGCTACTTGTTGTGACATACCAATTGCTGCCATACTGTCTCTCAAGCAAATTTTTGTTTTTTAAAAAAGGCAATAAATGAAAATAAGAGATAAGAAAGAAAATTTCACAGGACTGTCCTGATACAATGCTATATATGGTTAGATTTCTAAACTTCTGTAAAAATTTATAACTGTTTATTCCTATTTTTTATAATATTTAAAAAAATGTTTTTCTTCATATTTTGCAGGGACTTAAAGGTTAACATGTCAATACTTGATGGAAAATACCTGTTCCATGTTATGTCTAAGATGTTTGATATTTAGACAGATAGTGAGGTTAAGCTCAACTGTCTATGTTGCAGGGTAGCAATAATAAGCTTCTCTTCTGGAGGGTTAACAATCTAAGTTTGCAGAACAAAAATCAGAGAAAAAGAAACACTGCAAGGATATCCAACATTTTGGCCCTAGCCTTTCAAGGTCAGTGAAGACTCAGGACATAGGAAAAACTGTACTATAACATCCTGTAACTCAATGGTATCCCAAATTTTCTGACCAAGGAGATTATGGAGTCATAAGGAAAGGGATCAATGATATAGAGTGTGCCTAAGGAGAGTCACGTGGAGAGAAAAACATTACCTCAGGCTTTCACAGAGATCAAATTGGTCAAGCAATGGTCGTGACTCATCCACATGGATGACACCGGCAAAGGATCTACAAAATGTTGTACAGGGTTTCGGGATAAATCCTGAGGGGATTTGACTGACCTTATCAGATACAAAGGGTACATTTCTTGTTATATAGGTCTTGCTTTATCTTGGTTTTAACCATCCAGCAGAAAAACATAAAAGTGAAGCATAATAAGTAAAGCCATATTAATATGCTGAGCTGTAAAAGGCTCGTCAACAACTTTTGACGTTGCAAGTCTTATGGAAAACCCACTACTGTTATGGACTACTTGACTATATTGGAATATTTTTTGCTAAATTCACACATCTATAATATTTAAATGACAGTGGAATATCCTTCTCTGACAAAACTAAACAAAAAAGGGGATACAAGTGAAAAAAAAAGTTTTTAGAAAAAAATCTGACTAGTGAACCTTACCAAGCACCATTTAGTTTAAAATAAGAGGCATACAAACATTTAGCAGAACATGAGATTCCTACAAACTTGTCTTGTCTTTCCTTCCAGTCCACTTGAACTCAGTGTGTCCTTGACTTCATTCACTCATAGCCTGCTAGCAGTTTCTCCACAGCGGCAATGAGACGAAAGACTGACTTTCACATTTGCTCAATAAGCTCAGCTGTCTTAAGAAAAATATTTTACTCTCATGTATGTGCCTGTTACTCATAGTATGTTAGCCTCACTGAGTTATAAAGTAAAGCCAACTTCAGGGTGTATCTTGGAGCCTTGGCCACTACACCTGGCCCCTGTGCCATTCTGTCACTCTTTGTTCCCACTCCTCTGCTTGTTTCCTTACCACCACCAACTAAGCCATTTTGCCCTGCCCTGCCCATGCCCACAAGATTTCTGCCTTGAAGTGCATAACCGTGGACTGAATCTTCTAAAACTAGGAGCTAAATAAAACCCTGCTGAAGTTGCGGGTGCTGAGTATTACAAACAGTGAAAGGAAAGCTGACTGATGTCACGGGACTCTGAATTGGGAAATTTTTATAAAGTTATCATGACTTTTGAGATATAACATTACCTACCTTGTTTTTAAGTCTTCATTTTGTCACTTTATTGATCTTTCTCTACATGCAGTACTGATTCATATTGAATAGCATAACTGTATGGGCTTTTAAACTTAAAAAATACCTTAGGTAACAAAATATTTATGCATTAACAAGTTATTCTATTTCTTTTTTGGCTCAATAAAAAAAGAATTCCATGACAAATTTTACAAATGGAAAAAAAAAACTCCAAATTTTACAAAGAGTATATGTTATACCAAAATGTATTATGTCCCTTTCTACCATTTTAATCTTTTCATATAATAAAGTGAGGTTTGATTTTGCTCTCTGGAACAGAAGTCAAAAAACTTCAATCATTTATTATTTATTTATTTGTAGGGAAAGGATGGCAGACTCAAAGTTTCTGAAGCATGGTTAATACAATTGATTATGTTTTATCTGGGCATAGAAATAGTATACAGGAAGCAATTTATCAATGAAAAATACATCAACTGTTCAGCTAAGTTTCTTTATGAGACTGAATTAGAATGTCAGATCATTGTTTAAAGCTTTTGATTGCATATAAATGGTGCAAGCACTCCTGGTATTATTACGTCCTCTTTAATTGTATTTCTAAACTTTGGTAGTCTTTGCTTCACGTGTCAGTGGTGTTTTCTGTATAAAGCATGCTAGTGTGTGTGTGTATGTGTGTGTATGTGCATGTGCGTGTGCGTGTGTGTGTCTGTGCGTGTGCGTGTGTGTGTGTGTGTGTAGAGAATGTGAAGGCTGTAAGGGCAGAGGATAACTCAGTCCTTCTCTCCCTCCTACCTCCTCCTCTGGAAGGGTAGCCCAAGGCGATTTCATCTGCAGTTTGTCTGGGACATGCACTGCCTCCCATCCAGAACAAGGTGACAGGTAAAGCACTGCAGAGGTGACTGAGGCAGAGTCAGGCTCATCAGTTTCCCCTCCGTTCCGCCTGAAGGGAAAGAGGACACCTGCTTGTACAGCTTCAGAGTGGTGAAATCCTTTCTGCTTTCACACGGTTATGATGCTTATTCTCTGGTGGATTAAACGAAGGGAATGCATTATAGTTTTAAACTTTGATGCCCCATTAAGACAAGTCTGCACCTAATGAGCTGAAAAACTGCTAACCTTGCTTCCCACCGTCCCTTCTTCCACCCTCTTGGGACTCCCTAATGGGGCTATAAGGGTGTCTGCTGTGTTCTTAGACCACTGGCCATGAAATTTTAGCCAAGGACCATATTCAAACACATGCTTACTATATTAAAAGTATAAGCAATAAGCGATGCTTCAATTAATAGCAAGGAAGAACAGTTTGTCTTTTAGTAATGAATGCAACAATCTACACAATTTAGATATAAACAGGCATAAAAGCCAGTGGATATTATTCACAGGCCAAATGTACTCACTCTTGTCAGAGTTTTGCAATTCAAATAAGTACTTTTCCATATACACCTCAGCAAAACATACAGCATATTTTGAAAAACAAGCAGTTTTTGTCACCTTAGTAACACCTGAGGTTTATAAAAAAGCTGTATGACAGCAATTTAAGGCAGTCTGAATTTAAAATATGTCCTTGCTACTTAGGGCAGGCGGTACAGGAACAAGGCAAGTTCAGGGGACAAAGCGGGCACAGGAGCCAATTATAATCCAGTGCTGTCCATGAGGGTCCCTGCCTGCTAACAGCAGGGCTAGTGCAGCAGGAGTGTTCATGCTGATCTATGGGCTCAGACATGGAGAGCTGGTCCTGCTTGAGGGAAATCACCAACTAACAGTCAAGAGAGCAAAATCCTGCTAGAAAGGAGCAAGTGACAAATCCAATAAATGTGATACAGTCTTCTTAAACACTGTGTTTGATGTTGTGTATTCCGAGCACAAGTCATGTTTATTTTTTTAGTTAATTTTATTGAGAAAAACACTGCAATGAAACAGCAAGGCTGACGCTGATAAAAGATCTACAAAGTGTGATAAAGGGTTTTGGGATAAGTTCTGAGGGGACTTGACTGACCTTGTCAGATACAAAAGTTACATTCTTGTTATATAGGTCTTGCTTTACCTTGGTCTTAAGCATCCTGCAGAAAAGTGTAGAACTGATGTATGAAAAGTGAAGCCATGTTTATATGTTGAGCTGTGGAAGGCTCAAGTCGTCAGATTCGGACATTGCCAGTCCTATGGATGATCCACTACTATTGTGGACTACTGGACTATATTGGAATATTTTGCTGAATTCACACACTTACAATATTTGGATGGCAATGGGATACCTATCTTGGACAAAACTAAAGAAAAAAAGGTGATATAAATGAAGGACCGTTTTGTATCTGCATATACAAAATAGGAAGATATATAGCTACGTTTACTTAATTCGATGAGAAGAAAGATTTGTACTAATAGTGTTTGGACAGGATATCACGTCTGCATCTTGTGCTATGAATGATTACTACAAAGACCACACTATGCAATGTATTAATTGTTGTAACTCTCCTACCAATAAGTCCCACTTATACATAGACAAAAGATGTGGAAAGTGGATGTCAAGCTGCCCTGAACCAGCACTGCTCTAGAGAGCTTGTGTACTCAGTTCAAATTTTATTTTGCATATTTACTGACTTTAATGTGGAAAAAGTACAGTATGTTTAGTAGGTCTGCATAGTACTCAGGGTGATGCACACATGAAAATATACTCGAGGGATACTGAAGTAAGTTTAAGTAACCTATAATTTCAAGTAACCATAACCAAGCATTTTGGTTTTGTACTTCGAAAAAATACCAATCCAGTAATCTAAAAGAGAATTAAAGATTTAAAAGTCAAACAGTAGTTACCATCCATTACGTGTCATAATCAAAACCAATTTCTTAATGCAAAAGTGAGAATTTAGTTTTTTAATAAATAAACATAAAAGAAAGATATAAATAATAGAAAGCAAACTTCAACATAGTATGGAGCTTTAAACACAAGAAAGAATATAAACTGTGATTATAACACCTTAGAGTTAATATTTTTAAGGGATTTTGAGTATACATGAAAGGCAATACTTCACCGCATAATTTTAACGAAAATGTAGATGAGACCCAATCATGCTTTTCGAGTTAGATTTAATAAATGAGTCAGAATTTGTTAGTTTTGTAAATCCAAATTTTAATGATGATGTTGGATGAGTATAAGCAATTCAAATTGCCAAAAGTTAATATAGACATTCACTTAACCTAAATCCAGTAGAATTCACATTTCTAAAAGCAAAATGAAAATGAATATAACTTTCATGGGATTGCTTTTCTGGCTTTTTAATTATGAAACATCCTTTTTTGTAAGCTATTTACAATACTACACCTGAAATTATCGACATTGTCTACATTTTAATTTATTACTCCTCTCGAGTGTTAATTATTATATATATAAGTAGCCTAATACCCTGAAGCACTAGTCCTTAGTAAAAATTTTCCATATTGCTTTGTTTCCTTGATACGTTTTTCAGTTATACATCCTAAGTTCTAAAATCACTATTAGTAAAATGTAAAGTAAAATTTGTCTTTCACCAGTAATAATAAATATTTAACTATATTAGTAGTATCAATAATATTATATTTGTCAGGAATTTCAAAAATAAATCACACAGAGCCAAGTATGAATTATAGTCACTTAAAACATTTTAAAGAGTTATTGTTTTCCTCAGCTCTGATTTTTCATTTGTCTTTATTTTCTTTTATTTTCCTTTTTTTTTTTTTTTTTTTTTTTTTTTTTTTTTTTTTTTTTTTTTTTTTTTTTTTTGCTGAACCGGGGATCAAACTCAGGCATTTCCACTTGCCAGGTAAGCACTTATTCTACTGAGCCATCTTCCCAGCCCCTTCATTTGTCTTTGTAATTAATTTTTATAATGATAAGTTCATGTCTAGGAAATGGTAACTATTGCTTCATGGGTCATTTAGATTATATAGGCTACTTTTTGAAAGTCTAGAAGTAGCTTTAACTTAGATTTTAAATCTGCAAGACATTTTGAGTATCTGTGTGCAATCTTTGTTTTTGACTTCCTGTTTGTGAGTATGTATGGTATGCTAATACAAATGATAGGTATTAACAAACAGCAAAGACCTGCAGATGCAGGTATGAACATGTTCAAAGTCTTTGCTTCATTACTGTACAGGTGACAAAGATATAATGATATATTAAAAGACATACATAAATGTCATAGACTAAAACAGTTCTCGTGTAGCTTACCTCTTCATTGTGTGTGTTTGCAATTTTGTACTTCAGTTTTTAACTCCTGAGATTATTTTTAATTCTGGATATTAGTGTCTTAAATCTTTTGCAGCAACAAATAGCCATTTAATAAATAATCATTTCTTATTCTTTCATTGTTTATATTTCCCTTGTTTATTTTTGTTAAGGAAAATGTTCATGTACAGTTCATATTTTGAAGAGTTTAACATTTCTCTCAATTCACAATTCTGCTTGGAGGACAGAGCCTCCTGTACTGGCTTCATCATTGTGTGATAAACTTGTCAAAGTTATTAAGGCATTTGTGACAGATTTTCCAAAGTGTGACTACAGAAGCACGCCTGTATGAGTTGAAGCACTACTTCACTGTCAAACACAAATGACTCTGGGTGTGTGTTAGCTTCTTTTATGAACTATCTCAGTAATATTTTCCAGTCATTAAATATCATGAGAGACAACACAGACTCTGGAACTTTCATTTTTAAGTTTCATTTTGGTGTCTGCGACAGACTCTTGCTCTGCAGTTAGAGCCAACTTTGTCCTCACTTTTGTAGCCCCCAGGTTGAACTTGAACTCTTAGAGATCCTCCTGGCTCAGCCTCCCCAGTGCTGGTTCCAGGGCCACACAGTGGGTGCTCACATCCAGGGCCAAGATCGTGCAATGGGCGATCTGGGAATGAGACCACATGACATGTGGGGTTAGGAATAGAACTTGGGTCCTTGTGCTTGCCAGGTAGGTGCCTACAGCTCTGAGTTATCTCTCTGACCTGTTTAATTTTTATTTTAAAAAAGAAATAAACAAAAACAAATAACAAGAAAAAAGACAGAAACAAAGCAACATGAAACAATAAAAATGGCACAGAATTTCATAATAAGAGTAAGAAATTATAATGGCTGTCACAGCATGTATTGCTATCACTGAAACTGTTGTGCATGTTCTGGGCCTTTCTACACCATCTCCTTGAGCAAGGCCTTTCCACAACCATGGCTTGTAGACAATTCACATAAACTATAATCTAGCAAATATTTGACTCGGTTGTGTTTTACACGATTTTTGTACAAGGTAAATCGCTATAGACTTTAATGTTTTCTTTTTTAATTAATTAATTAATTAATTAATGTGTGTGTGTGTGTGTGTGTGTGTGTGTGTGTGTGTGAGTGTGTTACTGAGGATCAAGCTCAGGACCGTGTGATGCAGCCACAAATGCCACTGAGCTATTTCCCTGGGCCACTTGAGTGCTTTACTGTGAAACAGGTATAAAAAGATATTTTCAGTTACTGGCTTAGTTGCTCTCCATCAAAGGGGGAAACATCAAGAGCCAAACAGCAGTTTTCATAAACATAAGAGGAAGCATGAAAGCATGAACTCTTCTTCCTGTGAATTTTACCCAGTCTTGTGTGTGAGTGCATGCATGTGTGTGTGTGTATGTATGTGTGTCTGTGTGTGTGTGCACATGTATGTGTGTGTGTGTGTGTGTGTGTGTGTGTCTAAGCTATGGATAAGATATCTAAACCATAGCTGTGGAAGCTATTTTACTCAGTGCTAAGCTAAGCACAAGCGGGGAACATAAAGCATTACATAAAAGCTGCATTTATCATTATTCAGGTGACACTGCAGTCACACACTTGTGGGAGTGCACCACTGAACCTCATATTTAGTGTCAAAAGCAGCACTTCCTCTCCATGTCGTTCAGTTAAGGTGCATGCCGGACAGGAACAAGAACACAGAATTTTTAGACTTGGACTTAAAAGGGAGCCCAGTTGCAGGTAGTGCCTCACACATCCGAGTTAATTCGTAATGATTCCGCTAAGAGCTGGTATGAAAGAAGCCTTTGGTGACCACTCGTGCTTTCTTTTTCCCTAGTGGCTCTCTACAAATCATCTCATCTACTGCAGTACAGGACTAGAAGCCAAAAAAATGAATACATCAGTAATTTCTTTTTGACAATGATTTGACACCAGGCTGATGGGGGTAGCTAACTGCATGACCTCCAGACTGTTAGCTCTGCTCCAAGAGCATCCCTTGAAACACTCAAGGGGTTATGGATTCCTGCTAATAGCAGCAATAGAATGGATGGTAAAATTATGGCAGGGTAGAAATGCTTTCTCAATTAATTTCCCATCATGTTAAGGCCATTATCATTGGATGTCAGCTAGTGAAATGGAGTGCAAGGCTCTTGTACTTCTGAAATTTCCCGTTAGAACAATGTACAGGAGCACATAATAGCTAACCAGACGTGTGGAGCTGTTTACCTTTGCAGAAAGCTTCCGTAACACTGATCGACAGGCCCTGACAGCTGAACTGGCATTTGCAATTACATGTGCAGGAGAGGTGAGAGATGCACAGGTCGCATGGGTCAGGAAAACGGCTCTACTGAGCAAAGTATTCAAAACTCAAATGCAAAAAGTTAAGTTTCTGGCGAAAGCAGCAAACATATATATCAACATAAGACAACAAGTGGAGATTCTCATGGACTTAGGAGAGTTCTTACGTAGGTTTTTGATGAACAATGTAAATAGACAAAGAATATCTTTTATTATTAGATCATGTTAAGTATAAGGCATATAGTGTAAAAATGTTGCTCTTCAAGGCAGTATCTTACCTCCATGATTATATATGCAATCTTCCTTTAAAAAAATCAACAGGATCAAAGGTGCTTCCTTCACTGTAGCTGACAAATGAGATGAATTGCAAACAAACACCATCAGCTTGTACATATGTGTGTGGATGTGTATACCAATGTGATGTATGAATATTATATAAGTGCATGTATACACATACAGCATACATTCTGAGACGTGAATAAGAAGACTGCTTAAAGGACTAGCTTAAACATTTAGGTACACAATAAGTTTTATCACATTGGAAAACCTTTTACAAAATCCAACAAAAATGAAACACATTAAAATTTAAATTATAAATTATTTCCCTTATCAGCCTCTCTCTTTGTCACTATTTTTGTTTGCATATTAACAATAGTATTTGAGTATTGCCCAAAATTACATTTTCTGGTCTGCATTAAGTGTTCAGCATTATGCTCTAGGCCCAATCATGAAATGGTTTAAGTCACTTTTTATAAGCATCAAGGTTTCATTTAAATTTCAGGAAACACTCATGTCCAGAAGAAAGTTGACTGAGAAAATGGAAAGTAAGGGAAAAAACCTCAGAAAAGATGTTGCATTCTACAAAATGGTAGAAAAGTCTTGGCAACTAATTTAATTCATAGTATAACGTTGATTCTTTGCAAATCATACTTTGATTTTTCTCTTTCTTTTTATTGAGCTATTCTACATGATTAGCATTCTTTTACAACCCTGGAGAGATGATTATGAAATCTAATAGCACTCCCTAGGAGATACTGATTATGATGTTAACTCTGTATTTTCATTTCTTACTCAAATTGGTATGTATATATACACACACACACACACACACACACACACACACCACTCAATTCTATTACTTGATATGAATATGTATATCTGAATGCTTTATGTATATGCATCTTAATTGGTATTTTTATTTTAATAATTTTTTTCCATCTCCTGTATTTTTGTTAAAATTCTCCTGTTAGTGCAAAATGTTTGCCTCTGAAAGAGAATTTATAATTTAAACAAGTCTCAGCACATCCACTAAACACCTACAGCTCAATAAAACAGTGTGATTTGGTTCATACTTTTTGAGCTTTTAGTTACAAAACATGATTACTGAACTAGACATGCTTAATACATAGCTCCACTGAAAGCAATACATGTTATGATTCAATGAATTCACATGTATGAAAGTCAGATGTGTTTGCTTTACATTCCAGTTTTTACATTAAATAAAATATATTATTTGTTCTGTCTTCTTTTTTTTTTTTTTTTCATTTTCTGTATTTGGTACAGGGTCTCGCTATGCAGCTCAGACTCCTAGTGAGCCTTCTGGTTTCAGTCTCCCCTGCACTGAGATTACAGATGTGCGCCTCCATGCCCCGTTTCAGTGGCTGGCTCAGTGCCCTCGGGGGTGGGGTTGGGGAGGCATTTCTTTTCTTTTTTTTTAATGGAGGTTAAGAGTAGGAAAATTAATTGGAAAAAAGGACGTGGGAATAGGAATGGGGAATATGATCATACCTGCAAGACAAATGTGGTCCTGGATGCATAGCTCTGAGTCCTCTTTTTTAAGCAGTTCATTAATTATTTTAAAGGTTTTGTAGGCCTAGCAACAGAACACAGAGTATCACTGACTAAGGAGCAAGAGAAATACAGGGAGGAGACCTCCGTGTGTGTGTGTGTGTGTGTGTGTGTGTGTGTGTGTGTGTGTGTGTGTGTGCATGTTTGCTGTGGTGTAAGACCCATCCAATGAGACACAGATTAGAGCAGAACAACGATGATACTGTGCAGAACTGTTCTCGGTAGAGTCAGACAGCGTTGTTAGGACCGTGTCTGTTACTTGCCAGTGGCGAGGCCTCTCTCCTCCTCTCCACTGTGGAGTGGACTGCATCGCCCCAAGCCTCTGCCTCTGGGCTGGGTTTACTGTGTACCGAGGTGCCTAATGCCTAATACTTTCAGGACCTCCTCCAATACTGTAATTCACATAGGTGGAACCAATGAAGACGGCAAAGCCTTTGGTCAGACGAAGTAAACGAGGAGGACAGGAAAAGCTGGTTGAGGAAGCTCAGGGAGTAAAAATCTAGGGTTCACACAGACAAGGGAAAGGAGCTTGCATCCCAGTGAGATCTCATGAGTGTTTTGGCTGCTTCACTCGCTGTCAGATGCTTGGAACATCATTTCCTGCCCGCTTGTTACATGACTCTCCAATGAACTCACTGTCTCTTGGTTTTCTTTTCCTTTTCAACTTACTTTTCTCTTTTGTGTTTGTTGGGGGGGGAAATCTGGTTTTAATTGTCTTTCCTTTGATTGATTTTCTTGCAGGATGAATCAAATTTTATCTCCCGATGTTATTGCTAATTATCTTACTGCAGTTTCCTTTCAAGCTTTTTCTAATATCTTGTTTCTGAAACCATTTCCAATATTTTCCCTTATTCCATCTAATTTATGGGCAAGCATGTTTAGTGAAGCGCAGCTAGGATGTGCAACAACAATTGTCATTTTCTTCCTGCTGCTCATTTCCAGGGTGTAATTAATATATTGTGCCTCTGACACAAGAAGACTCTTTTGGTTAAAAAAATCAATTAAAATCCTTTTATGTGAAAAGAAACCTTTAGATATTGTTATGTAGCCATCGTAGCCAAAGAGTAACAGGAAGAAGACAATAGATCTATAAATTCATAATTGAACAAGGTCTGGAATGGAAATGTCACATTCTGAATACTGATATAAGAACTTTCCATTTCATTTTAGGTAAGACCTGGGTGTTACACAAATGAATATTTTTTTCTATTTGATTTCTAACTTCACATATGTATTTATAAATAAAGAAGACTCTGTGTAGCTCAGTGGTGGAGCACTTGCTTAGCATGCATGAGTCCCTGTGTCAGCTATAAATACTGTACTACAACTATAGGTACATATTTGTAACTGTAAGTACCAGGAAGAAAAAGTAAATAGTAATAGTAAATAGACTGTTTTTCATCATAAGGAAAATGTACTGTTAAAGTTCAATGCCAGTATCAAAATTAGCTACTTTAAGATTATAATGTCATGGTAATAAACACTGAAAAATCCACAATAAAATCAAATATTTTCTACATATTCTGTATATTTATGATAGTTTTTCATGGCAATTTCTTGGGCCAAAGGGTGACCAGACAACACAATGCACGCGGAAATCTGCAAGGTGTTTGCATGTGCTTCTGAGAAGAGCAACTGCGCCTTCCAGTGGAGGTGGGTATCAGCCAGTCCTTGGAGGCCTTGCGTAGAACAGAAAGGCACTGCAAGACGCAGGTGGTGCCTCTGGCGCGCTGCTGGCCAGCTTGCCTGGAAGGCCTGGTGTGCTTCTTCGCAGCCTTTGGTCTGCAGTTCACAGTGCTGGCCGCCTTGCCTTGAGTGACGGCCAACTTTCATGACCTTCAGCTCGCGCCCCACAACTGCGCGCTCCTCAGCCCCTGCCTCGTGATAGAACTGGCTGGATGCAACAAGATACGGCCTGGACCTGGCTGTCCATACACTCAGTTCTGTTTCTCTTGAGAAACCTTATTTTAATTTATTGGACAACAAGCAATATTTTAATTTATTTTACCCGTATTTTCTGCCTGAGCCCCTTTCTCTTATCGGAAAAGAAAAGCCAAATTATTTTAGGTGCCTCGAAGCACCATTACACCTCGGATTAGCAGTCACGTGAACTGACATAGACTGTATTTAGGAGAATATCTCAGCGCTGCCCTCATTCCAATACGTGTGAAACAGAACTCTCCAGAGTTGATGTAGTTAAAGTGAGTCATGATGGGTAGACACCTAGAATAACAGGAAAAAGAAGTTACATTTGTCTGTGAAGCTACTCTTGTTATCTGGGTTAATGGGTGTATAAGGAATGTGCTTTGTGAGAAAGAAACAAAAACATATGTACCCAACTTAATCTATCACAACCAATTTCAGTCTTAAAGCAATTTTATTAAAATGCCAATTATGTTAATACCAAATTCATTTTCAACCTGTAAAAAGCATTAAAAACGGATAGCTGCGGGCTGCTCGGATGGCTCAGCGGACTAAGCGCCTGCTTAGGCAGATGGGGACCCTCAGTTTGATTCCCCCACATCCCACACCCCACTCCAGCACCACGTGCTGCACCGACCCCACCCCCAGATACGCTGAGCCGACTACCAAGACCCGACGTTCTGGTGCATACCTGTAATTCCAGCACTGGGCAGGCTGAACCCAGAGAGATTACTGGAGTCCGAGCTGCTTAGTGAGACCCTGCACCTGTGCGTGCCCATGTACAAAGCCTTAGGCTTCTCTAACAGCTTTGAAATGAGAAGAATCACACAAGTCAGTGGTCCTTGTATAAGAGATCCGCCCCTTTTTCTGTATGGCATTATTTAAGCATATGACTTTTGATCTTTTTTTTTTTTTTCCTTGTCTAGCATGTTGTGTTGATCGTAGTCTGTGGACTCCTGGGGAGCAAGAACATGTAGAACACAGTGTTATGTAATCAGGCGGTTCTGCTGAAACTGAAGCAAGCTTGGGGTTGGCCCATGTTTAGTTGCTTACTTAACAAAATTTCTTCAGGTTGAAGTTCATGAACAGTTCCAATGAGACTGAAAACTAGATTTTATTTAAAGAGTTCTGTGATCCTCTTTTGTCACTGCCAACAGGAAGCTTGTGAGGTTATGCTGACTTTTTATGAAAAGTACATTTAAATTAGAAGTCTCAAGACAAAAAAGAGAAAAAAAGGATGAAAAGATTACAAATGAGATTCAAAAGTAGGTTTTGTTTTCTCTTATTGAGTGGATGATTTAGGTGAAAATTCTTCAGTTTACATAAAAAGAACTCAGAGCTCTGTGATGCCTTTTAGACTTGTGTATGCAGCTATGCAGAAGTGAGGGGGGTGAGGAATGAAGTGAGGCTCTACAAAGAAATTGTCCCCAGGGGCACGGCTGAAGCAGGTCTGAAGCATGGTAGATCACCAAGCTGAGGAGCCGAGAGCACAGGTTATTGATTCATTGAGTGGAGAAGTTTTGATTTCTCTGACTCGTATTTTCTCATGCATTATTAAAAGGGTCAGAGGTGTGTGTATTTACAGCTATTGCATCAGCTTTCCAGTTCTCTGTGGACCCACGAAAAGTTGGCCATGCAGCCACTCCATTCTCATCTGAGCCATTTGTGGAAGGAGGATGTGAGGTCATCAGAGAGTAGGCTGTCTTGTACCATTCTGTAGTCCTAGCCAAGGTCACTGAGCAACGACAAAGTACCAAAGTCTACATATTTGTTGTGCATTTGGCAAGAAAAGAAGGTACTTGCTTAACACGCAATGTTTCCACTACAAACTCCTGTGTTAGTGGTTTTCAAACATCAAGATTGTTCAGTAAAAACCAAGATGATAAAAAGTTTTTGAAAACATTTCCCCTTCTTTGTAATTCCAGCTAGTCAATGTACATATCTCTAAGTCTACGTTTTTCGTTTATTTTCTCCAATTCTTTTGTTTCTTTTAATGAAGCATTAGACATATTTAGCTTCACTATTTCAAATTGTTCCTATATATATGAATAAAAATAGATTCATGAAAATGAATATATATATATATATATATATATATATATATTTAAATCCAGATGCTAGACATTAACTCTTCAGCCCCTTCTTGGGTTTCTACTAATATTACCCTAATGAATAATTAATCAAACAGAATCTTATTAAAGAAAATATTCTTGGTTTCCTCAGAGATCCTGTTCTTTCAGTGTATATAAAATATTTCTATATTAGTAAGTGGTTTTTCAAGATAGAATATAAATTATGTCCAACTTGTCACTTGTTTAAAGACACAAGTAGATGAACATACACTTAAGAGCATGTTTATGTTTACTTTTGTGATAACTGTAATGTTTGCTACAACCCAGCCATAATCAGACAAGGCCAAAAAGGGATTGTGTGCACTTAGAAAATTACAGGTCACTTATTGTCTGGATTTACAGCCTTTTCAGTGTTTATTGTCTGTAAATTGATCTACAAATACTTAACAAAATCATTCCTTAGATATTAAATACAATCTCCTTGTTTCTAAGAATATGAAGTTAGTTATCTTCTAAACATTTACTTTTCTATTTTTAAAGAGAATATAAAAATATTTGAAAAACATTAAAAGCAAAACAGAATTTCACTGCACAAAATGATACTCTATGAATAACCCACTTTTATTGTGGACTGCTGATCTGTGTTGGATTTTTTATTAAATATATATATTTAATAAAGCTGCTATTCCTGTTTTGAAATTCTGTAACATATGTATTATTGTAGGCTACCGTTTCTGTCATTTTTTCTACTTGCTTTTGCTTCTGTTTTTCACTCAAGTTAAAATAACAGATAAATAAATTTAAAAAACATTAAAAAATAAATAAATAAAAATTAAAAGATGATACAAATTCAACAATTGTTACATTGCAGACAGTTGTCTTCAAATAAATTGCTTAGATTTCAGATATATGCCTATGAAAATGGCAAAGTTATAAAAAATTAAAAAGGAAAAAGAAAATGTAAGCATTAGCCAGTAAACATTTACTTTTTAAAGCCTTTGCATTTTTGTTTCAGTAGGAAGCAGTGAATTAGAACAGCAAATAATAATCAAAAATTATTGGAAGCTTGAAATGGTAAATTAAAACAATCTTGGCATATTGTGTTTGCCTTTACTTTTTTAGTACTAAGTGCCTAAAATATTTACTAGTTACTTCAGGTTTGTACATGAGGAATAATATGTGGTTGTTAAAACACATTTGTATTTTAATGCTCTAAGATGATATTTGCTTGTATGAACAAATGACTTAAAGAAAGTTACTGTGCAAATACATGTTTTAAAAAGTCTCTAGCTGAGCCGGCGAGATAGCTCCTCAGACTAAGCACCCCAACCCCAGATGTGCCGAGCAGGTCACAGAGAACAGGCGTGGTGGTGCATGCCTGTAATCACAGCACTGGGGAGGCTGAGACAGGAGGATCAGTATGAGTCCAAGTTACACAGTGAGACCTTGTACCAAATACACTAAGAAAAAGTCAATAGAGCAAATAAAATTGACTTTTAGGATTTTTATCTGCATAATGGGAAGAACAATTTTTATCACTTAAAAGTGTAAGTAAGAATACCTCTTATAACCCTATATTGCCCTTCATACTTATCTTTCTGTTGAATGATAAAACAAACAACAAATCAGAAACATTTACAAGACTAAATGTCAAATCTTTAGAAGTATACATTCATAAGATAGTGTGAGATTTCATGCAGAGGTGGGAATAAATGCTGTCCTTAATGGCCTTGTGCAGTACCTGTGCCTCGACGTCAGGTGGTTTCCCAGGAGCAACAGCCGAGGGGGTCTCGTCTGACAGGTGGAGGTCATGCAGACGGCCCCTCTGGAAACCCGCCCCAGCTGGAAAATGAGCACCAGCACCAGCGAGTTGCCCCTGGCTACCCAGCTGGAAGTGGCAGCAGCTTAGTGGTTCCATTTCTCCATTTTCCTGGGAGACCGGAAATGTGAAAATCGGTCTCCTGAGCCCTTCATCACACACCCCTGCATCTTCCTGCAGAAATCCTAGAGTAGTTCTTCCTGCTGCTTCTTCTTCTGGCTCCCCACTCTCCGCACGCCCTCATCTCGTGTAAGGATTGTATACTTTCCATTTGGGAAGGTCCATAGCAACAGAAGCAACAACCTTCTTTTGTGCTCTAATTCTTGCTCCTTGAATTGTCCCCAGAAGGGTCACCTGCACGGCCCCCACCTGTTAGACAAGACTCGGGTTGCTCAGCTGCTGCTCCGAGTGGGAAAGACATACATGAATTTAAGAAAAATCAAGCCAGATTTAAAATTTCATTACGATCTTTGACATAAATGGGTTAGGTAGATGCTTAGCATTTCTATTCTAATTTTTATTCAGAGAAATATTCTTAATGATGTTTTCTACTTTACAGTAAAATGGAAAACATGTGTTTTTGAAAGCATAATGCAACAATGCCTCCTGTTTTTCTTCTTTATGTTTTTTTTCATTCCTGTGTGAGTTAAAATGTTTAGCTTTACTGAGATTCACTGTCATATTAAACATGAGCTTTTATGTCTCAGGAAAATGGATACTGGCAAAAACTGTGCTCATAGAGAGAGCCAAAAATCCATTAGCTGAGCATATTTGTTTGTTTCTGTTTCATCTTTATGCTGAATGAACTTGCTGACAATAAACCTTATCCCATGGCCATGGATCATTATCATTTGTCTTTTTTTGGTACTGAGGATTGAACTCAGGACCTTGCTCTTGCCTGGCAGGAGCTTATGCTGCTGAGCTATCTCCCTGGCCATATTATCAAATATTTTGAAATGAAAGAAACATATCCATCTATGTCACTGAACAAATCATTTTTAAACATTGCTTTTACAATGATTTGCCATTTTTGTCATTTTAAACTGATTTATAGCCTTCATCAAATCGTTATTTTGCAAAACACTTTCAGCACAGACAGACTTAACTACATGTGTATGACTATAAAGTTAATATCAAAGTGTCATTAAAGTAGTATTTTGTCTTTTCAGGCACTATAATTCTTACCAGTAAACATGGGATGTTTACTCACAATATGTAATCAAACATCTGATTTGCAAACATTATTCTCATTTAAAGGAGAGTTGTAGAATAAAAAATTCTCTTTGGGTTACGGAATGATAGTTTATTTCCCTCTTAGAAAGCAGCAGAGTAAAACTTGTCAGTTCATTAAATTTTATATAAGTCTTGGAATCCTAGAAAATTATAAGTACAAAAGTAGAAGCTTGCTGATTTAATTCTTCTTTTCTATTCCTCAGTTATTGCATTGTGATGAAATAGTGTCAAGACAGAACTTCTCAATCTAACACATCTCTTCTACTGTTACTCAAAATAGAAAGCCTGGAATTATCATTGCTTGAAAATCTAGTAGCTGATGCAGAAAACGCTTCTCCGGGGCGAGATTTCCCTGACACCCACACCAGATGCGTGTCACTAGTGCTGAGTGCACTTCGCTACTATTTACAAATGCTGACTAACTTAACTGGCTCCTTGAAAGTAACTGATTAATAGAACAAGATGAGAACATACAACAAAATAGGAGATGAACATCTGTATCCATACTCAAAAGTTTCAACTACTCAGGTGTTTAACGGTATTCAGGGCATTAAGACCTAAGGCCTCTTTGAGTCTTTGTCCGCATCCAACTTGATTTCCACAAAGGGAAATAACTGTTAATCTTTTTTTTTGAAATTTTATTATTTAATATTTACTTATTTTTTGAAGAGAGTACTAACTAGAATTAAAACAGAGAAAGATACAAGGGATACAGAATTTCACTTGATAATACGAATTTCACAGTGTTCATTGTAATGAGTAGTGTTATCTTCCAGCCAGTTATTCATATTACTGGGTAAGACAATTTTTTTTTGTGCCAGGGATTAAACTGAGGACCTTCGCTATGCATTTCCTAATAGAGTACTTCAGAGTTCAAGAAAAAAAAATCCATGGTAATCTCCATGTCAAGGCTTTGAAAAATCCAAATTAGGAATCAAAGTTATTTATAAAGTGGCTCATATAATCTACCTTTAGTTTACTGAGCAATGAGTCATGAGACTGGCTTACATAATACACAATATTAGCAGATTTCTATTGTTATTTTTATGCAAACATTATATAAGATTATTATCAGTTATAAAAATATCATGTTAGTAAAAAGCACCACAAGAAATTTTAGGGTGAGTCATATGAAGTTGTCCAACGTGACAAAGCAAAATGATTGAATAACTGCAATTTTTATATATTATTCATGAGAATACAAATATTTTGCCAACTATACATTGTTTTCTATCTTACAGAATATTTTCTCATTTATTAAAGATGTTATTTATAAACTTAATTTCTATAGATACGCTTTGAATCGATGCAAAATGCTGTCTGTGCATTAAATACATGGTTCACACACACATACACACATACACACAAACACACACACACACCCTGTGTGCTAGGGACAGTTACCCACTCTACTTAAAACATGAGACCCTGTTTTCCTGTAGTCAGTTTTACTGTAATGCTTATTTTCCAACGGTGACTTGTTTTGGTGTAAATGGCACACTGGGAACAATGGAAGCGTGACAGCACCGTCAGCTCACTGACAACCATTTCTCTGGTGACCCCAGGGCGCTGCGTCCAGAGAGCCAAGCCTACACGCACACATAGACTGTGCACATTCATACCCCCAGCTTCCACCAGCTGCTCCGGACATCCCAACTTTCCTTTTAGCCTTATGGAAATCTTTTTCCAGCATTTTGGTGAATTAAAAAAAATGTTATTGCATCCCCTGCAACAACTGCCACAAGCAAACTTCAAGTTTGTGTCATAATACAGTGTCATAATTGTTATGGCTTATGTGTGTTTCTCAAATGCTTCAGTATAAAATTGTGCTATAGATTTTATGACTAGATGCCCCTATCTTTTTTCTTTATGTCTTACTGATAACATTTTTTAGTGTTGTTTCCTGAACCCATTTCCTCCATAAAACCCCTGATTTTCTTATTGTTTGATTTTTTTTTCCTAGAGAGAATCTTCAGGATATGAACATCCTGTCCAAACAGAACTGGCTGTCTTCTACTTATGAATTAGGAGGGTAGAGAAGGTCTTGTTCAGTGTCACTTATGTGTTAAGAAGAGTTTTAAAATTAGGTGTTTTAATCTTAAGGACAGATTTCTTTTCTACTGCATTCTGCTGGTGGTTTTATCAAAGGAGGATCAGAGCCAAATAAGTGTTATTGAACTGAGTGGCTGCCTTTTAAAAGTCTTTTCACCCCCTTGAAGGGTTTCTTAATATTATCCGTAGATTTTCCTTCTTGCTTAAATCTAGAAGCATATATTTATTCTCAGAACCAAGACTGCACAAATGTAATAGTCTTGAACATTACTTTAATGGGGTTTGGAGAACAGCCTCACATGTCCCCTTGAATTGTATTATATATTAGTAATCTATTTTGTGTGCTTGTTTTAATATAGACCATCATTGGCTTTAGAAACCAGATACTGCAGCCTGGGAAGATGATGCAGCAATCTAATTCCATTTGGTGATGTTTGGCTCCTTGAATCTCTGCCTCTCCCTTCTCCCTGACCTACTTCGGATGATCCTGTGAGATAGGTGATGAGACACCCCCCCCCCCCGGCACAAGTTGGGAGCCCAAACTATGTGAATGAATGTGGTCACTGGAAGCCTTCACCTCATCACTAACCTTGTGGCCATGGTAAAAACTCAAAGCACACTGCCACCTGGCCTCTCCACACATCCTTTGACCTCCTGTGGTCCTTGCTGCTGTATCCCCAGAAAGCTTCATCCTATCACAGCCTCTGACATTCCTGCCGGTCTCCTGACTTCATCAGTTCTGACATCGGAATCTTCACAGAGTGTGGTCCCCACCTCAACTCTGAGGGGTGGTGAAGACAACAGGAAACTCTCCTCACTGTTTTTTCTCTTTGGAATGCTTCTCAGAATCAACTCATTGCCAGATACTGGTGTGTGATTCAAGTGTCATACACTATTCTATTTTAATTGAAGAATGTAGATTTTGATTAAAAATGAAAACATATATGTAAATAGAAGAAAATAGTTCATTGTCAAAACCACATCCTAAGCTAACATACATTAATGTTTTGATTTTAGAAAATAAGCCAACCTGTCTTATGTTTCATAGCTGATAAAGAAATCCAGAGAGAAGTGTATGATCTCCCACAATCTTGATGACTTTATGGGCACGATCCACTGAGATCAGCCAGAGGAGAGATTCTTGTGTGGTTACTCAGTGTAGGTGGCCAGCAGGGTTTACTTCAAAGAAGCAAGACAAGGCCAGGTATACACACAAAATCATATAGCTGGATTTGGAGAAAAATGAATATTTCAGAGGACATCTGCATATCAGAAAGAGCCAATGGGTGGAAGTAACGTAAGTTGTTAGGGACTCAGGATAGTCTAACTCCATATACAAGATTCATTCAGAAACAAGGTGTGGTTTCTGTCCACAGAATGGCTTGCAATCTGGCAGGGTCATGGGGCATTCCTAGTCAGTATGATGCCCTGAAGATACATGCCAGTTATGAGTGACAAGTTCGGTATCAACTTAAACTGAACATGGAATTGTACCTACAGAACAATAAGTAACAGCTTCCTCATTTTCCAGAGCTCAAAGTATTTTTTAATAGCTTTATCTGTGAACTCCAAAGGTAACAGGAGGTTAAGTAGAGACACATACAGGATGCGCGTGTGGGTAAATGTAAAGATTTACGATGTATCAAAGGTAGAAAATACCCACAATGAACGCAAACTTTGTAGGTCAGAAACATGAATTCTAATGGTGACATTAGGGATTCGAATATGGAGCAGAGCTGTAGGCACAGAGCGATGTGGGCAGGAAGAGGATTCAAAGGTAATCAAGCCGTGTTATGTACAAACACCCACGCCTTCATAAACTGCAGACATGCGCTAATAAAAATAAAGCTGTGTCTGCATAGCGAGGTGACTTCCAAGTTTCAGGTATATGAAAATGATTCTGACCCATCTCCGTGATTGCCAGCTTCGTTCCTACTCCAGGTAAACCTCTGTTTTAGGAAAATAGAGCCCTGTACCCCAAGGTTGAAATGTCTAATAAAATCATTTTAGACCTCAGTGTAAGAAACTAGCAACATTTGAACTAAAAACAACAACAACAATGAATACGTGCGCCTTTCAGCATTGGAGGTCGGCTATACGTGAGGGACCGCCAACCCAAATCAAATATTTACAATTGCTCACTCAGCGCTTTCATCTGGAGTTGCCTCTTTTTTTTTTTGGCGGGGGGAAGGATCTACAGGGTGTTCAGGGTCTTATTACTAGATCAGACTCATGGTGACCCGCCTGTTTACAGCCTTCCGAGGGCTGGAATTGCAGGTGCCCACCACCACGCCCGGTCTCAGTTGCTGTCTCAGCTTGCCCTTGGGGCAGGCCCCTGCACCTGCTTGCAGGCACTTTAATCCGCTGAGCTATTTGGTTGGCACAGGAGTTGCCTTTTCTGAAACTGAATTCTTTTCCAGTTGATGAATATTTCTCACAACAATAATTTGTTTTTACTTTGTTTCATTTTAGAATAAAATACTTGCCAAAAGTAACTCTGTAACTTTTGACAGATACTTGGATCAGATATAAGCTTTCCACAGGGTCGGAAAGCCAAAAAATGAGTATGTCAGAAGCTATCATTTTTCATTGTTCCTTTGTTTTATCAAAATAATTTATTCTTCATTTTGTAAAAGGGAAAGAACATGGAAGCAGCCACCTTCTTTTTTAAATAAATGTAGAGTGAGGCTTCAAGTCTAGAGCAAAAAGACACATCTTGCTGTACTTTTAAAGTAAATTTAAGAGCACAATCCTTTTAATTGTACAGATGTGGACTCGTTTACATTCTCACAGCATTTACACATGGTTGCCTCTAACTCAACCCTGTTGGGAAAATGTATGACATACTTTGAAGAGGACCAAAACATTGCTGGGTATTTTAAATGGAAACTAAGTTGTCTGATGTGCCCTTCTGATTCTCCTGTAGCTCTGTGTCATTCATTCCCCCTGAGCTTTGCTACTTTCTAAGATGAGATGCATGATATCAATGCAAATTATTCTAGTCCCTAGACATGCAAATTAATTTTGTCTCATCAAGTACAATTGATTTTCTTTCTTTCGTGTGGGAGACGTATGCTTTGCATCCATCAAACGAATTCATTCAGGTAGTCTTAATTGCCTGTGTATTTGTCTGGTCATCTGGGTGCCCCTTTGAACTCATTCTAACACCATGCTAGTATCATCATTAATTAGACGTTAAATAGACTTTAGCTTAAGTTTCTCTCGTTTTTTATTATTAAGTTTATTGAGAAAAAATTGCAATGAGAAAGCTTCAAAACAAGTTGGGAGCAGAGTTACAACAATTAATGCAATGCATATTGTCTTTGTAGTAGTCATTCATAGCACAAGATGCAGACATGATATCCTGTCCAAACACTATTAGTACAAATCTTTCTTCTCATTGAATTAAGAGAAAGTGGCTACATATCTATCCTATTTTGTATATACAGATACAAAATTGTCCTTATTTATACAGTGTTCTGAGTTTTTACCCTTTAAAGACATTATTTAGTGTGTTGCATTCAGAGAAGAGTGGACCCAGTTCTTTTTCAGTGGTTTTTCAACTCAGGGGCACTTCACTTTGTTATTCCATTATTTTATTAATCTGTGTATTCAGCTTCCTCATTTCCTCCTCTCTCCTCCCCTGCTGCCTATAAATGCTATGTCACTTCCCATAAGAATCATTCCTATTCAGACACTTCAGCTCTTAACGGCACTGCCTCTGCTTTGCTGGCAGTTCGCACATGTTTATAACATGACATTCCGCACCCCTCCATAGTAGGTGTGCCTTCCTTGAATGAGTTCGAAAGCTCCTTCAATGAATGATGTTTGACATAGACATTTTTCCATCGATTTTCAGGCCCTCGATATTCTACTTTATAAATATAGCTTTGGATCATCCACTTTATTCCAACACTACTCTAACTGAAATATGGAAAAAAGGCTGGAGATGGGCAACTCCAGAAGAAGAGAAAAGAAAGGAAACATTAATTTTGGTGATGATTGGCATGGTCTGATTTGAATGTGGCTGGATTGCAGGCCCCACTCTGTTAGAGTGGTATGGGTTTGTGCAGCTGTGCTTGGAGGACAGAAAGAAAGAGATGGAGGAGAGCCTCACACACTTGCTGGAAGATGGCAACTTGCTTGTCCATTAATTTATGAAGATCATGGACCATCAGAGCAAAACTAGATGGCTGAGCATACTTATTATCACTGTAGACAGCGCAAAAATTAAATGTATTTGAGTACTTTGACAGAAGCCAGGCCATGCAGTCCACAGAAGGTAGAGAATCACTGGCTTTGTGTGGCTGAGCTCTGCAGACTGACTGAGGACACTAGCTCCTGAGAAGGAGGCAGAAGGATCTTGTACTGTTGCTTAAAACTTTCACAGGGGCTGGGGATATAGCTTAGTAGAATAAGTGCCTCCTTTTCAAGCTCAAGGCCCTAAGTTCAATCCCTGGTACCATAAATGAAAAATAAAATACCCAAAACAACAACAAAAATCTTTCATGGAACTTTGCTGTCGATCTTGTTGAAATGGGGAAGTGTGTTTTCCAAACCCTGAGTAATTTTCTTTCTCAGGTAACTCCACATTTTAATTACACAGAAGAACATAACTACTTAACACTAGATCTCTGCTGGTGATAGGTCAGAATCTTCAGCCACAGAATTCATCAAGCCTTCCCAGCTTAGAGTTCTGATATCATATGGAAGAGAAGAAGCAAGAAGGAGTGAACAAAGGAGTCCAGCGTGTGCTGTTCTTTTTAATTTGCACAGTGTCTATGGGTGGCCTGTTGAAAGCTTAAATCTGTACTTGCTTCATAAGGAGATCTGGAGGTTTGGAAAAATAGCTCGAGGGCCAGTAAGTCAGCTCAGCAGCCTAATGTGCCTGCTCAGGGACCACAGTCCCATCCCCAGCTCCACGTGTCCTGCTGGTCCTGCCCCCAGGGCAGACTGAGCTGGGCAGAGTCTGGGCATGGTGGTACATGCCTGTAATCCCAGAGCTGGTCAGGCTGAAAGCAGGATGATGACCATGAGTCTGAACTGCATAGTGAGACCCTGCCACAACCAAATCCATTAAAAAAAGCACCAGTTGAAGCTGTACATCCCAGAACACATGCCTATGAAAACAGATTCAAGAGATGAGGTAGGTTCTTTTTAGTGCAAGGCTGGTTTCACTTTTTTTTTAAACTCAATTATGAATTAAATTTTGGCCTTGCATAGAATTTTACTTTCTCATAACACTTGTGCTTCTTTAAGTGGTGTTTTGATTTGTATATTGCTCATTTTTACTTAATAATTACTAATTGTTATATAGTCTTGTTTAAGTTTGGTCCAGATTCTATGGATAACAATGTGGCTGGCTCTGCCCTCAGTTTCTAATACATATGAAATTCTTGAATGGTGCTGGCACTGATCATCCCTTACATTTACTAAACTGATAGATTAGTCCTTGTCAATGTTCATCAGAGAAGTATAAAATATCCATAATAATTATGTAGAAATAAATAATATCATTCATGTTTGTCCCTAATGTTCACCAACAGATGGATGGATAAATAAAATGTACTAGTTCTGCACAATGAAGTACTACTCTCCCATAAAAAAGCATAAACTTGGCTCATTTGTAGGAAAATGAATCTACTTTGAAAGCATAATGTTGAGTGAAATCAGTCAGAAACTCAGGCTTAAGTATCAGCTGTTTTCTCTTATTTTAGAAACTCAAAACACAAAGAGCAAAGTGAAAACAGTTCATAGGAAAAGGGAGACAGATCTTTTTCAAGAGAGAGGGGACCAGTTGATGGAGAGAGAGGAGAGAGTGTGAAAAGAAAGAGAATGAAGGTGTGGTGTGCACCCAGGCAATGAAAGAACTCAGAAATAAGGTCAGGAAAGGAAGAATTAGGGCACCTTGTGCCCAAGTGCCAACTCCCCACGAGGAATGCGTGCAACCATTGTGTACTGAAAATGTGTACTAATGGAAAGTAAACACTAAAAATCCCCATTGGGTTACTCTAATTTAGAGGTTTATATCTGTAAGGAATACATCCTTGAGCTTCTAAGACCAGAGAGCATAGTTGATTAACTCTCTAACTATGGCATTCGTCTCAGAAGGACAGTATGCACTGGAGAGGCAGGACGGCTGGCTGCAGCCTCACTTCTACCATATTAGGTCCCTGAGGGCTTAGCAGGATCCTGACGCCATCCATGCTCATCCTCTTCATTTCTAAATGATTGTGAAGGTAGGTCTGGTGATTCTCAGAACTCCTTTCTGTAGCATTTAGGGTGCATCTTTCTGTAAGTCTGTAAGTGTACAATGTGAATCCATCTCCATAAGAAAGATACTAAATATGGACCACAGAATCATTTTAATTTATTTAATTCAGGGGTCAAAGCAACCTTGAACAATCCCATTCAGACTCTGACAAACTCCATATTTAAACAAAACAAGGTGAATCAGAAATGGTAAGACGTCTTCCAAATCTTCATAGCTAGTACATTTTGTAGAGTGCATAAGACTTACATTTCCTGATTTCTAATTGAGCCAAGATTCAAGCAGAAAAGTTCTGATTGGAGGCAGATTTCCAGGAATAACTTCTTATTCTTTGTAAGCATTAACACAAGTGCCTGGTTAATGACTTGCTAATGCCAAATCCTCCAACGATAAAGAACACTCAGCGGTACTTGCCGCGCTGCGCTTGGTGGCTGTGGTGCCTGCCAGGTGAGTGTGCTGCTCTTGGTAGCACTCCCTGGCGCTCAGGTGCCTTGGTCGGATGCAGGGTTCATCAGCACTAACTGAAAGAACTGTGTGCCCATAGAAAATAGTTTTCTGACCTTTCCTCAAGACCTGGGGGCAGGGGAGTCAGGCAGGCACCTGAGATAAAGCGAGTTTCATATGAACAATTATTACAAAACAAAATTGACTCTCATGCCTTTGTGATTGAAATGGGTGATAGCACCAAAAGATTGTCCCATATTTCCAAGTGGGAAGCCACTTTGACATGAATTCTATGAAAACTTCTGATAACTGAAATTCCAGAAAAGGGTCCAGAAATGAAAATATCTCTGTGTCTTTGTCTCGGTAGTTGGAAAGGAGGTGCCTGATTTCATTAACCATATTTCCCTTATCAAGGTACATTATTCTCATTGCTTTAGACAAGGATCCTGTTTTAAGAACTGAACATACAATCTTGTTTCCTTCATAATTATTCCCAGTCGCCTCTCCCTTCTCATCTTGTAGGTTAAAAACTTCCATATAGATACTTTGGTTTGGATTATGAGTTGGAAAATACACAATAGTGTTTTAATATGTGACTAACATATGTAGTGCGACATGGTAAATCATCCCAATTATAGCACTATATTATTTTATATAAATGTGTGTCTTTTGGATCTTTATGCTATTTTGTGTACACCCAGACCACTTAATTTGGCTGTGGTTCAGGGTGCCTCCACCAAATAATGTACATCTACTCCTCCAGAAATAGAAGTCCATGGAATTTTCATTTCTGTACCACCATGAACATCACAGTAATGAACATCCTTAGACATGTCCCTTACAGATGTGTGCTCTAATTTCTTTGGGATATAAAGCCAGAACTCAGTTGGTGTCTAGTTAAGTATGCATCCTTTGCTTTTGTCTACTCCGGTCTCCCATCTCATTAACTTGGATCTGAAGATTCTTAAGCACATGTTCCATCAATGCTTAGTATCGTCTGGCTTCCTAAATATCGACAGCCTAGTAGATTTAAATCAACAATCCCTTATTTTATTTGGCATTTCTCTATGTTTTAGTATTTTTTATATATTTCTTTGGCTTCTGTATTGCATATTTGAAGATTTAACCTGTTGATTTGCAATTGTAGGATACCTTTCTAGACGTAGACCTTTGTTTGGTTGATACACTGCAAATATTCTATCCCAAAATATAATTAGTTTTCAAATGTCCTCATGTTGCTCTTTTTATTCCTTGCATCCATCTATTAATGCATGAGGGTGATACTATTGAAACCAAACAGGATAGCTGGTATGCAAGCACTATGATGAAGGAGAAATCTGAGAAGGAATCTAATCAGATTGTTAGTCACCCCAAATTATTGACCCATGTCCCAAAGCCAAAGTAATCTAGCTGAGAGCCTTATTCCAAAAAGATGGCAACCTGAAATCTTTAATCTGGAGATATAATGAACCACAAATTGTTTTTTAGTGTGTTTGAAGCTCTATTCTTCTATGTTTTTATATATTGGCTTTATATTTTCATTTGCACAGTTTAAATCTGAAATCCATATAGAATCTACTGTACTTCTCTAGGGAACCAATTTGAACAGTGATATACATTCGATAGAGTCTAATTACCTTTAATTGACTTTGTCCCCTTCAGTGTATATTCAGTTCCATTTAAAATGGGTTTTCTCTGAAGCTTTACTTTCTCTTCTCCTGGCATTCAATCTTTGTCTTCTAGTACCTGATATTGTATGCTAGAAGTTTGTCTAAAAAAATACACATAATTTGCTAACAAATTCAAATAGTACTGAGTACTTAGACAAACTGCCCCTTGAGTATACTACAAATCAGGCACATTGGAGGATTTGACTGGGGCTTAATACCTTGTAAATATTCTTTCATCAAAAGTTAAAACTATTTGCCAGTGAAGGCCTTATTCACCCTGGGAAACTTTTTAACACTGCCTGCATGAGATGAAAATTCCTTAAGCAGATTCATTCCTGAGTTATTTTTATACTCATATATAAGAAAAGTACAAGCAATAAGTTATTAATAAATTAAGCATTAATAAATTAATAAATAGAATTAATAAAGCACACCATTAAGTAGAACAAAAGAAAAACAAATGCCTGTATCACACATTCCTGGCTTTTGTTTCCCCCAAAATTGCCCCAGAATAGTGGCAGAGATCACCTCAGTGTCAGAGAGAGGACAAGTTCGAGAAGAGCGGAGCTTCGCTCTCTGCTTTCTCTCTGGGCTGTGTTCCCCTGACCCGCCCAGCATTAGTGGCAGCAGGACAGCTTTTATAGGCTGTTTCTGTCACTATTTATAGAGGTGCGCTGCCTGGAGCATTTCATGATCATTTTTATTTGCACCAGTCAACCCTCATTAGCCTACTTTCCTAGGACAATAGAATTATAAAATCACTATGTCACTCTGCCCTATCCTTTTCTACTAATAACTTCTGATCCCAGAGGCTAATTTCAACCAGACCTGGCACAGTGGCAAAGAGCTTCTCATTTCTGTAAAAACTAAGGCCCACACAGGAGGTGTGGCCCCGCACACTTCTGCCCCGCCTGCAGCCCTAGCAAACGCAGGTGCAGAGAAAAGGCCTGAACTGTGCAAATTGATTAGACACAAATTTGCCAGAGGAGTCTTAAAAATAATCTCATTTTGGCAGAGGATATTCAAATGACAGTGTCTATTTCAAATATATCTCATACAACTCAGGCCTCAGAACCTGCTCACATAATAATCCAGGAAAAGCATCTTTTATTAGTTAATAAATACAAAAAGCGCTTAAAGCACAATTTATTAGTTATTTCAGTTTTCTCATTAACCAAAATTGTATATTGTTTGTCTTTTATTATGATTATTACAATGTAAAAGAGGATGTTTAGGATATTTACATAAAATACAATTCATTCTTTGCTATTTTTAACTGTTTCTAAATTGCTAATTTAATAAATCAGCCGAGATCATTCATTCCCTTCATGACCATTTCCCACAGGTATTGACTTCCTTCTCCACCGTATTTTTTCAGAACTGGGGATTGAACTCAGGGCTTTGCTCTTGCCAGGCAACTGCTGATTCTACTGAGCCGTCTCCCTGGCCCCAAACTTTTTTTTTTTTTTTCCAGAATATTTTCTTAAGACACGTTCTTTTTCTCTTTGATCATGAGTGTTTAATGGGGCTGTTGGACAGACATTTATCATGTTTTTCTCCTCTTTTAGAATTTATTGTGATGAGTCATAAGCAACCCAGTATTTTAATCCTCCTAAACTTTTGTTTTCTGGGTCACTTGTTTTGTCCTTGTCATATTCTGCTTGAAAATTATATTTTCTTGTCCAGTACATGTGTCCTCATCCAATAATTTTGACTGGAAAGCAATGATATTCAAGTATGCCTCATCTCTCCAACAAAGAAAGCTCTAATGATAGAAGCTTGTATTTCAGGAGAAAAGAAGTGTTTCTCTTTCTTATTTAGATTGTATGTGAGTTTGTAAATATACTCGCTCTATAATTTCATAAACATTTTGTTTGTGATACAGAGGATTTCAACTGAGTTAAGGGCTGTAGGATAAATCTCATTCCCCTGTCGCAGTTTTTGAAATGTCATGGAAAGTGATACACTAGCATGGGGGGGGGGGTTGGGATAATGTACCACAGTTTATATACAAAAACGTTCTCCTTGGGAAAAATGATAGAGATACTGACCAGCTTTAACAGTTTCAAAGTTATGAAAGAATGTCAAATGAAGAAACAAAGAAAGAAACAAAGAAAGAAACAAAGAAAGAAAGAAAGAAAGAAAGAAAGAAAGAAAGAAAGAAAGAAAGAAAGAAAGAAAGAAAGAATACTGACCAGCTTTAACAGTTTCAAAGTTATGAAAGAATGTCATATGGCCAGCCTAGACTCCAAGGGGCCTGGGGCCAGGATAAGCCACAAAATTGCCAAAATAGTATGGGACAAGAGAACAGGATGGATGGCTTTTCCAAGAGGGTTGCTGTCACCAGGCTCCAGTAGTCCTCCATGGTGGCACCTTCTGGACATGTGTGGCAATACTGAAATCCTGTTACAGAGAAGCTTCCTGGCAGAAGTATCGCTCCCTTCTTTGGAAGAGGTACTGCAGTTTCCACTCACAAGTCAGCCCTACAACCGACAGGAGCAGCAGATCCCAGGCTGAGCCACTGAGGTCTGGTCCTTGGGAATCCACCATGCATGATTACTGCTCTGTGCTGTCACTGGCTCAAAAGGACAAAGCTGCTCTTCAAAAACACTGACAACAAGAAAATGTTTTTTGTTTGTTTGTTTGTTTATTTTGATTTGGTATATCTAAGGCTTCTCAGCCAGTAACAATAGTAATGTAACTCCAACTTCCAGTCAAGTCAATTGCTGGAGAAAAGGCAGTAGGAGCCTCCAGCTCTCCCTGGGAAGGCAAAGCAAGCCTAACATGGGAGAAGTCATTGCGTGTCCTTGTGTATTACTTAAGTTTCTCTTTTTTCTCGTTTCTTTCACTTGACCCCTCCTTTCTTCCTTGTTTCCAGGTTGTTATTTTCTTTCTCTTTTTGAAAATAATACTCATAGAAGTAATCCAAATTTGCATGAAATATTTTCAGAATTTCTGAGGTTTTATTTGGCACTTCTGATTCTTCAACTGTGTAGCATGTTTTATGTTTAGAAGTCAACAAATAACAAGTCAATATTTTGCAAATCTTGTGTCAACCCACTTGTGGTAGTAACATTGCATTTTTTGAGATTTCTCAGCATCTATGTATTCTCATCTTTGTTTTTCATTTTCAAGCCATGTTACTTCCATGCACAATCTTTTTTCAGCTTTCCCAGTGTGAGCCAGTCTTAAGTGATTCACGTGTTTGCTCTTTTTTTTTTTTTTTTTTTTTTTCTCTGCCATGGAAGAGTGGAACTGCTTTCAGAGTATATGTTTTCAAATTTCCAGCTATTGCTTAATTGCTTTTTAAAGTGATCGGAATAATTTGCACTCCCGTGTTTTATGGTGTCAGTAGACTGCCACAACCTCTGTCAATGTTAGATATTTTATTGTTTTCATTAGCAGAGCTCACTATCCATTCAGCGTTCTCCTCGAGGTTAACTGTTCACATTCTCTGGTCTATTAGCAAAGGAACCTGAATGTGACTTTTCACAAAATTGATTTTTACCATATGATATTGTATCGTTTATTTAATGACATGTTAAATAATTGTATTATGCTGTTATGTAATACGCATCTTACTACATCCTGCATATTTAATGTCTGTACCTATGTGATATATACTGAAATGGCCCCACAGTGAGGCACATCATCCAATATTCATACCCTCGTCCTTTTTTCTTCTGTTAGTCATCAACCCAAGGTGCCTCTTAGAAACCAGTAATGATCACACATAAATTCTGAGGGCAGATCAGGAAAAGCTGTTGGAGTTTCTGAGTGAGTCTCCTGGTCCCACATGCACAAGAATCCACAGTACTGAGCACTGCAGAGGTTGAGAGGAGGGGTGTGAGGACCCAAGAGTCACAGTCACACGGGTGGCCCTGTGGCAAGAAGCCAGGCCCTGCTGACCAGATCCTGCTCACAGTGGAGACTTGTGAGTGCTCCTTCAATCACATTCATTTCAATATGAAAGTGGAGCCACATACTTTCAGGATCTCTGTCTCTTTCTCCCACTCTGGCCTGGGTGGAGCCGCCCACCATGCACACACATGCAGACATCCACACTCAGGATTCTAATCTTTAATAACTATATGAATTGAAAATTTCTTCTGCTGTGTTTTTTCATATGTTAACCTTGTCTTCTAGTTTTGCCAAGCCTCACATAATGTTTTAATTTCAGACAAATTTGTTATCCTTAGTTCACATGGTTTTTGCTTTTGTAAGTTTATTACAAGTAAATTTTTTATCTACTAAAACATAAAATATTTTGCCAATACTCTCTTGTAGAAATCTTGCAGGATTTAAAACAATACTTTGCCTTTAACTAATGATCTAGAAATTGCATCTGACATGAGAAATGCATGGAGCTATCTCTTTCATTTGGAGAGCTGATTTTCTCAGTGTCTCTGGTTCTTCTATGATTTCTGAAGGCCCTTTAAATATGGAGCTTTATGTTACATTTTTCCTGGTTCATTTTATTTTATTAGTTACTGAAATCACACTGCTGCAAACAGTTTTGGCATTGCATTAATAGGCTGCTTATATCTCCTACATTTGGTATTTTCTCAGTTGTTTCATTAGTTATTTTGTGTATATGTTTCTTGGCAGGCTAAGTACTTTTCCTTGGAATATAAAAACCTAATAGTTGGAATCTGTAAATAGGATTTTTATTGGGATTCCACTGAAATTGTAAGTGGATGATGGCTGTGAGTCACATAACAGGAATTATATCCAATCTATAAAGATTCTTTGCATGATTGATATGAGTCAACACAAACAGCACTTTTGAAAAGGCCTTTTGAAAGTTCAGGAGAGAATTTCATTTGCTCAGAGTGGAAGTTTTGTTGATAAGCCAGGCAATCATCAGTGGTAGGAACTGCAGAAGAAGCAGTGGGCACTAGATTGTGAACTAGGCCACAGAGTTCCAAGTGTTCCCAGTTTCAAACAGTGAACTGATTGTACAAAGAAATATTGTCTGGTTTTGGCACTCTTTTCATAGGGAAACTCTGGGAAATATTTTGATCTTTCCTGAGCTTTTATTATGTGTAAGTTAGATCTTGTATTTACTTCTACCTATGGAGGAGGTGTAGACAGAATACGTAATCAGCACCTGGTCTTCAGCTGTTTCACCCATGTGATCCTCCTTAACTCCAGCATGATGTGAAGCTTTCTCAAACCGAACTCCTCGCTCTGAACTGCAGTGTCTTGCAGTGTCCTTAGAGGCCAGGAGCTTCTGGTCACCAAGTAACAATGGTCGAAGGCTCTTAATGCGCAATACAAGTTTCATGTAATAATGATCATGAAAGCGTGATAAACTGCCAGAGTCATCTCACATTTACACTCAGACGAATGCACCTACTGAATTGTCAAGACCAGACTCATTTAAATTAACGTAGAAATATTCTTTTAGTAGGTCATGCAGCTTTATTTTCAAGAATTCCTTAACCGGTGTGATGGTTTGTGTCTAGTTTTTCCCACAAAGCCTCACGCAGTGGACTTCTAGAGTTTGTGATTAACCCATGATTCACTGGATTTATGGGTGTAAGTGCTGCTGGGATTATGGGTGTGAGAGCTGCACCCAACCTGGGGCTGACAGCCTGAATGCAACACATAAGGGCGACAGACTCCCTCTCTGCCTGTTGCTGCTACTCCTGCCTTTTGCTCTTGCTGTTTTTCTGTACTGTGCCTCCATGACCTGCTGCCCTCTGCCATGTGCCAGTCTGCCTTGGAACCAGCTTTGTATAGACGGAAACTTCCACGAACTGTGTGCTAAATAAGCCTTTCCTTCCTTATTTCTGGATGTTGGGTATTTGTCCCAACAAAGAGAGAAGACTCACTGAGATATCACGTCACTTTTGAAATGCTATTCTCAGGCATTCCTGTCTTTTATATTTTATAGAATCAATGTAGGAAATAAGAGAGACAAGCTAAATGTATCTCCTGGTGAAATGGCTTCCTTTTCTCTGTGCACCTCTATTGATACATTTACAAAATAAAACAGGGAAAAATAAACAATTTTGTAAGCTACCATAATAAATATTGTTAAAAAAATAACTCTTCCTGGAAAATTCTGCCAGTTTCACAAACTAACAAACTGTGAAATGGAGGGTTAGGATTGATCTGGTGATCACTTCATTCATGAGACAGCATCTTTCTGAAATTAGTTACTGTATCATACCTCATTCAGTCAATTCCCATTTATGATTTTAGTCACTGCATCAAGGAATTTTGGAAGTAGACAGAATGTTATAGATGTTTTGGTTTATTTAATTCTATTTTTAAGATCACATGAAGTACGGAGTGCAACTATGATATAATTGTGTGATTCTTAGTAAAGAATACGGGCTGCACACTGCGCTTTGAGTATTTTCCATTCTGAAAAAAGCAGCATCCTGGGCAATACGCGTGTAACAGTTTTAAAACTAAAGCTCGTGTGGTACTCTGCTGAGAATGTAGCTGTGTTTTGAGGGTTCTCTGTAGGCACTGAAGAGACACTGAGTGCGTAATGACATAACAGGGTAGGCTCGGGTAAGGTGGGGCTGTCTCAGGCCAGTGCACACACAATGGGCCTCCACCCACAGGGGACCCAAAGCTGCAGAACCCAAGGGATCAAGGATGCTGCAGCAATCGCAGGTGGAAGCCTGGAAGCTCTGCTAGAATAGCTCACCAAGTCAGCCTTGGGAAGTTGAAGACAGTGGAGACTGATGTCCAAAGACCCAGCTAGCAAAGGGCGCATTTGCTTAAGAAGACAGGAGAGCTTCAGACAGGGGCTCACTTCAGTCTTCTTTCTGGTTTATATTTCATGCAGGCATCGCACCTGCTGACCAGGGCCACCAGGCTGGGGAGATGGCTCAGTGGAATAAGTGCTTCCCTGGCAAGCACAAGGGCCTGAGTTCAATTCCCAGCTCTGCCAAAAAAAAAAAAAAAAAAAAAAAATGTTACCAGGAACTTGTGGGGATGGGGCGAGGGTTCTTGGCACACTGGCCTGCAGGTCAGTCATCCACAGACTCACCCACACCCGGGCTTTACTACTCTGCTGAGAGCTTCTAAGTCTGGTCACGCTGACAGAACATGGTCAAGGGTCACATCAGTGGTACAGTCCTCAGATCAGTCTGCCATGCGCATGCGACAGGGCAATGGTTAACCACTAGCACGAAGACTCCTACGACGAAGCTCTATATAATGTGCCTAGCTCTTAAAATATCTTCCTTATGTTCTGAGTGGCCTTCACCAACATCAGACAGATGGGTAGCTAGTCTATGGTGCATCGAGCTGGTGGCATTGTCTAAAGCCCTCACAGCATTCCTTCGGTCAGAGTCTCTGCACCATTATTAGTTTACATATTTCAGGCAAACAAGAAGCATCATTCGACTGACACCAGAACTGCAAACACGCTTTTCAAGTATTTCTGAAAGCATGAGTTACTTTATGATGTTCTACGTTCACGAATAAGCTGATGGTTACTGGCATGCCTTTCACAAATGCCTTTTCATTTTGAAACTCTTTTTCCTCACCTTCTTTTCTGTTACCCACTTCTGTTTTTCTCCCAAAAGTTTTCAAATCTGTTCTCTCTCTGTTTAGACAGAGAAAAAATATGCATGGATGCCATGTCATCATCAGAGCTTGTTTGCTGCTCGAGGAGAGCAGGCCTGACTTGGCCTCGGCTCGCATGAGCTCACACTCCTCCATTTTCCCACTGGAAACAAACAGGGAAGAAATCCAAACCTAAGCCTTTCTTCTGGTGCCAATAATTTTATTCTAACTTGCTTGTCTCTCCAAAGAATCTCTCCCTGTGTGGCTAACCCTTGCTGTCTACCCAGAAAACAAAGCTACACAGAACTAACCAGCAACTCAAAGAAACAAAAGAAGACAAGATTACTTCAAACCTTTGACAAATCAATGTCAGAATATTGTACTTTACTTGAAATTCATCGTTATCATTCTGATTGTTTGTTTATTGCCAATAAAGATAGAGAGCACGAAACCTCACGGTGCAAAAGGGCAGCCCCTGGGGCTTTTTGGCTAAACGTGACCTCGTGAATCTTGGAACCCATATTCTGTATCATGAGCTGGGAGGCCTCCACTTCATGGTGACCTTGACAGAACCACTGTCCCTGTGCTGGAGGCCCCGTTCGCCTCCCTTCACATATTTCACACTGTTCTTCCCAGGGCTGGTCCCGCCTCTTCAGCTCTGTGGCGTGTCCTCCTTGAGCTGGGAATGCAGCCGCACTGCAGAGCTCAGGCGGAGCTTTGGCTGCGCATGCCCAAAGTCCTGAGTTTGATCCCATGTCCCACAAAAAAACAAAACCAAAGCCAAGCAAGCAAGCCAAAGGATTTCTTCTCCCTCACAAATTCGCTTCCAATCAGACACGATCACATTACCTTTTTTTTTTTTCTTTTCCTTTTTCCTGTATTTTAGGGAAGGGTCTCCAGAGTATTCAGGGTTTTACTACTAGATCAGGCACATACTGATTCACCTGTTTACAGCCTCCCAAGAGGGGTGTCATGCCACCACGCCCAGTCTCAATTGCCATCTCAGGGCGCCCCGGGGACTGGATGACATGAATATAAGACACTTTTGGCTTTATTCTCTTTATGCCACCTAGATAGCCTGGCATTTTCCTGATGAATATTTTGGCTTTTAGAAAACAATTTTCTTTTATTTTTTATTAATAAATATTTTAGATGTATAATTAAGTAAATACATCATGTCCTTGCTAAAAATTATGTTTTATTACATTTATTTGTAGGCATTTACCTCCTTATTGTTTCTGTTTTTAATATACTTTTTTCTTTGTAAATTATTTTCATTAGTACATATATGTAGTATATAATGTTTATATTTTTGTGGGGAATTGGTACATATTCATAGTACTTCTTAATTTTTAAATTGCAGTATTTATGAAAAACAATAAGAAATTCAATTCCTTTTAGGAAAATTACCTCCATGCCACTCGCATCATTTTACTTTAAAAATATTTATTTCTAATGAATGCTTTTTATTAAGCTATCAAAAAGTTGATCACAAGGAAGATTTTGTTTTGCATTTTGGGGAAGGTTCTACAGGGTGTTGAGGGTCTCACTACTAGATCAGACTCATAGTGATCCACCTGTTTACAGCCTCCCAAGACCTGGGATTACTGGCACACCATGCCCAGTCTCAATTGCCATCTCTGCATGCCCTGGGAACAGGGCCAACATGACAGGCCCTGGGACCGAATGCCCAGCCCCTGTACCTGTTTGCAGGGGCGTTAATCTGCTGAGTTATTTGGCTGACCCAGTAAGAGAAAAAAAAATTTCTGTATTTTTAGAGAAGGGTCTACAGGGTCTCACTACTAGATCAGACTTGAAGTGATTCTCCTGACAGCCCAAGGGAGACATTATATCGTTAACTTATTATTGCTATTTTCTCTGATTAGGACTGTAATTCCTTTTTTATTTTCATTGTGGTTTTGGTTTTGTACCTATTGGTAAGATTTATAAGGGAAAAATTTCGGCAAAGCTTAGCTTGCAGAAAGAGATGGAAAGCAGAGGAAGTGGAACCATCTCTTGAAAAGAGGAGATGGGAAAGTCTCTCCCACATGTCCGACCAAGGACTTTCCTGCTGGGAGTGGGCACTGGCGGCAGTGTCCTCCCACCCACTGCATGCCCTGAGCTTAAGCTGCTGCTTGCCTAGCTTGGTTACACAGCTGCTGTCTACTCACCTGTGGAGAGGGCATTGGAGGTGATAATAAGCTGCCTTGATGGACAGACTTGCAGTCATTTGCTACTAAAAGACACCCCAAGCGTTATGCTGTATGCTTAGTTGTCCCCTGAAATTCTCATGCAGTTAAGAGGCAGACTTCTAGAGTTTGTGATTAATGTATGATCCAGTGCTGGGATTATGGGTATGAGTGCTGCTGGGATTATGGGTATGAGTGCTTCTGGGATTATGGATATGAGTGCTGCTGGGATTATGGGTACGAGTGCTGCACGCAGCCTGGGGATGATAGCCTGAATGCAGTATTAAGGAGACAGACTTCCTCTCTGTCGCCACTTGTGGCCACTACTCTTCCTTCCTGCTCTTACTGCTTTGCAGTTTGCCACTGGCATGACGTCCTGCGCTCTGCTGTGTCCTCTGCCTTGGAGCCAGCTGAGTATGGACTGAAACCACCACAACTGTGAGCTAAATAAAAATTTTCTTCCAGAATTTTGGGTGTTTGACCTGTTGTCCCAGCATTTTGAGGAAAAGTAACTAAGACAGCAAATGATGCCTCGTCCTGGCTCCTATTTACATAGTGGTGTTCAGGGGATCAAGAGTGGGTGTGATCTACAAAGCCCAGAGCCTCACTCTGCAGGAGGTGGAGAGCTGGCGGGGAGGGCTCTGCACTCTCTTCTCCCTCCTGTGGGAATTAACGTCATGGTGCACAGAGCACAGGAAACCTTAGGGCTTTCTACAGAGACCGCTCACTGAAGTCTCTTGTCCCTTAGTGAATCTCGTCATCTCCCTCTGTGCTGTGTTAGAGAAAGGCACTCAGCACACATGAAGTCTCCTGTGGCTGTAGTGCCAAGTCCCTGTAATATTGAGAATGTCCCAGACTCTTTTTTCTCATTTACTGTCACTTGTCATTACTCCCAGTTGAATTGCTCCTTGATTACCTGGACCCTCCAATAACTGACTTTCAGTAGATAAAACCTAATACCAGCTCGATTCTCTTTGGCTGTGGGCAGGGATCTAAATTCTTTCATGGTCTTAAAGAATGTTGGCTACAGCCTAAGCTTCCTCACAGAACAAGATGATCTAAACAACAGTATACAAATGGTTTAAGCATTTTGTGCACAACATTATTTTTATAGTTAAATAATATGAATATGATAATCAATTAGAATTTGTGGCATCTAATACTGAAATATAGCTATAATTCATCACTATGTTGTTTCTTAAGCTTGCTTTAAAATAAAATATACTGCATACAAAATTGATAACATATTGGTGATATAAACATATAGGTAAAAAGGTGGGGGAAAACAAAACAAAGCAAAAAACATATAGGTAAGGATGTAAATAAACTACTGAGAAGAATTTCTGGTTGCTGGGGTCCTTTGATGTGAAAAGTTTTTAAAGGGAGGATTGAAAAGAGCTTTTAGGATTTATGAGATGGTTTGACCAGAAATGGAGCCAAAAGAAAGGCCATTACAAATAGGAAAACTAGGGAACAAATTTACCTAAATAACAAGAAAATCGGTCAGAACAATGGTGGAGGCTGCGCTGAGGAAAACCTGTGATATGATATTGATACCCAAAGCTGATCTGAGCCTCGAAGACCAGCAGCAGACTAAAATACATGTCACTCGCCCTGCCTAGCGGAGGGCAGGGGGATAATCTGAAACAGGTCATTTTGCTAAAAAGCCTCTGGAGAGAGCCCAAGTCAACTTCTGAGTGCCAGACCTCCAGAGCTAATTAAAAATATATCACTTAGTAACAAGTGGGCTTGCACAAGCCAACACGAAAGAAACCAAGTTATACATAATTCACTATGTAGCTTCGTCTACCAGGCTGCATATTCCTAGAAAGACTGATGCAGTTATACACAAGACACAGTGAAAATACTGACTATAAATCGGCATTAAATATTGATGCCCCTGATACATGTGCAGGTTAATTTCTCCCACGACTAGGAAGCTTTTTGGTTCACCTAGCTTTCCCCAGAAGACTGTACCCTCCAGTACTTCAAGGTGCTTGATTTCTAGCTCATCGATCCTAATTATTTCTCTTCCCAACTCAGGGTTAAATATACCTTAATGGATCTTAAATCTGCCTGACAAAGAAGCTGACCTGGAGACTCATCTTCCCCATGACATGCAATTATTAATTAATGAGGGTCAGCTGCATAAGAGGCTTGCAGCTGATACATGTAATAAGGGAAATCGTTGCAGACTGAATTACACACAGTAGAACAGGAAAGAGTACATTTTATTAAGATCATCAAAATTTCCTGTTTCCAAACTAATTAAGTTAACTCTTTCTGTAGTTTAAACAAATTGTGTTTATGGCTTTCAGGTTGCCGCAATTTCCTTCTAGCAAATAAAATGCCTGTGTCTTTTCATTAAGGGCAATAAGCTTCCTTCCTCCATCAGTTAAATTTGTCTCTGGCACTGCCATTTCTCCTTTTTACTATGGAGTGAGGGTCAAGTTGAGTGTGCAGTGTCAGTCTTCAGAGTGTGAGTCAGTCTTGGCAGCCAAGAGTGATCAGGAAATGGACAGAGAAATCTCTGTGGGCCCCAGGACTGTTCCCCCACTGAAGGAAAATGTTCTGCGACAGAGTGACAATTAACTTAAAGCCACTCTTTCCCTTTTGGGACATTCTTTCCACCTGAACACACTCTGTTTATCTAATATTATCTGAGACTTTGACTTGGGGGTGTTCATCTCCTGAGGGTATTCTTTTCAAGTTTGAGATCTTATTAAAACAAAGGATGTCTGATGACCTTAGCTTCAACTAGCTGAACTATATCACAGACCAGATGTGCTGAGCCTCTTGGAGAAAAGATCTGCTTGAAAAAGAAACAAAGCAAAGCAGAGCAAAATCACAAGGCTTCAAGCTTCATACAGTGACTTGTTTCCATTGGGAAATCCCAGTTTTCAGACTGCATTCTTAATATGAAAACATTATGTAAGTTTCCCTACTTACCTCAGTGCTGTAGTTTAAAATCGGTTTGTATCTTAATGTCATGGAGGCCATTGTCCTCCAAAATCATAGGTAGTGATAGCATGAGATGGGGTAGCAAGAGTGGGACCCCAGGATTGGATAGTGGAACTTCTGCAGGCAGGGCAAGCCATTCCGCATGACCTGGCCCGTCTTTGTCATGCTACATGTGGTCCTGTGGCCACATGTAGGTTTTTGGTCACCCTGATATAACACTCTGGTGTTATATCACCAGAATTTAGGCAACCCTGGAACTGTGCCTTTGAACCTCCAAAACTGAGCACAGTAGATTTCTTTCCTCCATAAATTGAATCTGTATAAAGCATTTCATTATGGCAAAGAGAAACTGCAAAGACAGCCAGTTACGCTAAGTCAGATTCTCATATTTGTGTTCCACTTGGGGATAATTTGAGTAATATATGTTCTTCAGCCTCTCCTGAACAAAATAAATACGGCTTGGGGATGAAGCTTTTGCGATCCCAGTGTTCATTAGCTGTTCCTTTGCATTTCCCATTGCAGTCAAGGCCTTGGAGGCCAGAGATCTTCTCCCAAATGCCCTTGCACAGCCGTTTCCTACACACTGCATGGGCTACAATTTAAAAGTTACTTGATTCCTGGTATCTTAGGCCTGTGAATTTCATCTCTGATGATATGCTGTACTTCCTTGAAAGACAATAAATGCAAGGCTATTGCTAAATCTCAAAAGTTTACCAGTTTTCCTTGAATCGATAATTGCCTTTGTGGGCTTCTGGAACGTCCTTCTTTTGGTAAAGTTGGTCTACCAGAAGCCCTCCTCTTCTCCTCTTTTCTTGTTGTTCCTTTGAGTTTATTGTTTCACTTTCCACCCTGACAACTGGCAGTCAGCACCCTGCTGGGCAGCCAGGAGGAATCCTAGACAAGGCTTCTTCGCCGCTTAGCCAATCATATCCTGGGCCTCCTCGGCTTGTCTCTCTTCTCTGGTCTCTGTGCTCTGTCCTCCTCCTCAACAAGGGCGCTCAGATGCCACAGAAGTGCGTGGGCCCTTGAAAGAGTCGAGTGGGTGAACTGCTCTTATTTACGATGATGTCAATGTTCCTTAGGAACCTGAAATCAGCTTTTACACACTTATGACAATAGTTACCAAGTGGAACATTTTAAGTTGAACATACATATTTGTTCCTTTAGTTAAGCACACATTTATTCATAGAATATTATTGAATGTCAAGGCAAGACTATTTACATAAATAAAGAAAACTACTAGAAGTGCAGACTCTTGCTACTATAAAATAACCTAAGAAGTTTTAGCTAATGAATCTCCAATGTTCTTGGATGCCAGGTACCATGTATATAATTTTTTCTACTTATCTTCTTTTTCTCTCTCCTCTCCCAAATGGCTTGGGAGAGTTGAGAACTAGAGTTCCAGTGCTTAGTAGATACAGCAGGTGAGTTTCATATCTTTCTTGCTGTAGCTTTCATACAACTGGACCTATCATAGTTCAGCTGATTAGTATAAATCTCAAAATGCAAGTTAATTTTTGGTGACTCTACAAAGTAGAATATCAAATAAGTATCAATTCTTTCAAAAACTGATGGCAATTCTTCTTGACTGTCCCTAAGTCTTACTGGTAGAAGAAATGAACATTCCCCCCCCACCAGGCATATGTGCCGGCCGCTGAGACTGGACATGGTGGTGCACACATGCAATCCTGGTTCTGGGGAGGCCGAAAACATGAGGACCATTATGAATCTGAGCTGCGCAGTAAGACCCAATGCCAAATACATAAAAAAGAAATGAACATTTCTTGGCTTGTTCTCATTATGATCCCAGAGTCCAGCCCACGAGACCTTCAAGTTTTCCTGGCTGGTAAAGATATTTTGTTTAGCACTTCGTTTTGGATTCTCCAGAGCAGGCAGCAGCACCATGCTCAGCAACCCTTACTTCTGCCTCAGTGCAAGTCAGTATGAAGCCCTATTTCTAGGAAAGAGCATGCATGATGTAAAAAGGAAATAAAAATCATCCATTCTGATGACCCAGACACAGCATCAAACTTCCAGTTTAAGATTTAATAAGGGCATCCTCTAATTTAATATTTGCTTTGCAATTGGCTCTCGAGCTAGTATATTTTTGTAATTGGCTAAACATTAGAATATTTTTCCTCATCAATTTTGGATATTATGCAATTTCAACCCTTTTCTCCTCAGATCAGCAATATTTTCCATAAAAACTAGCTGTGTTTTAGGATAATAGAAAGACATTACTATATTATTTTGACACAGTTGGTATTTAAAAATTTCAATGACTATAAAAATGATGATGCGTTGGTATTGTTAGAAAATATATGTGCATTGCAACAGAGATCTGACTCATATAACTGTAAATGCATAACTGTGGTCAGCATCCCAGGCATAACTCAGTTTCCTTGAAGAGATGTCCCTGGACAAAGAAATAATTTGGTGTATCTCTTAGCACAGAGAATGTGAGGAGGTACCTCTAAATAAACTGAGGCTACTTTTATATGTAACATAAAAAATTACAAACATAGTACAAGGTTGATATTCACATAAATAGATAATTTATGTCATTTATCTCAACCATTAATTCCTCTGGTGAGACACTATATTTTTTTTCTGTTCTCCCCTGATATGTGCTTTCACGCATTTCAGTCCTCTAGCCAGCGAGTCCCACTTCAGTCCCTCTGAAAAAGAGACTGTGCTTGTTGTTTAGTCATTCCTGTCCTCATTGGGGAAGGTGCGAAGGAAGTGCTCAAGAGAGCAGGAGGCATTTGTCACCTTAAAGATGAGTGACCTTCACAGAAGTGCTTCCATCTTTGTGCTTATTATTCTACCCTTTGTGGGTAGGATCAACAAAGGCAAAATGCTAGACATGTTTTTCCTATAAGTTCTTTCATTTTCTTTTTTTGAAATTAAGAACAGTACTTTTGTTGTGAAGCATTTATTGTGTAAGATTCCCACATACAGTATCTGATGCAAGCAAGAATGCAGTTGTGCTCCAATATATGCTAAACAATAGGCTGTTTTCATTTCTTTGAGTGTATCTTGAATATTGATGCTGTGCTAGGTGTAGCAATGCTGGTATGGTTAGCAGTGTAATCTCTTACATTTCTATCACATCTCGACTGACCATAGATTATCCTGTGAGTGAATATTTCAATAGCTGAAACCATCTTTACTCATTAAAAATTTCCTGAGTTCTTACCCTCTTTTGGGCAATGACCAAGCAATGCAGATCCATCCCTGGAATCACTAAGATTCTCCTGAAGAGTAAGATAAGTGCAAAGCAAGGTGTTGAAGCAGGGCAGCAGAAAGAAGGCATTACATGACCTGCAACACAATGCAATGCTCTTTCTCCAAAATGAGTAGATTTGTACTGCTATTTGCTGCAAAAGGCAAGAAAGTAATGATATACTTAGTGTTTTTAAAGAACATGTTTAGCATAATTTAGTTTTACCTGCAGGCTGTTGAGGTAAGAAATGTTTACAGTGTGTTTGAAAGGAAAAAGTGACACAGCACCATGCTTGGAAAGAATTAAAGAATTACATTGTCATGAATATAATTGGATTTTGAATTGGAAATTGTAATGAATTTAAGATCCTAGTAAATTATAAATTAAGTGGCTTGAGTTCAGTGGTTATAGAAACTCCTACAAGATATTCTGAGCTTCATAAATCATGACTTTCACATGTAGATGTGATTATTGACTAGTAGATAATGATTTATAATCACAGCCTTTTTGTGTAAGCTGGCATTTAACATATAAATGTAAAGATAATAAAGATAAGAAATAATTTCCCTAAACTAGGAAACTTTTCAATGCAAAATGTTTCAGGGAAGAAGTGCTCTTGCTGCAGAAGTCCAGGGGCTTTCTCCAAGTCCTGTCTCCCAGGGCTTTCTCTGCTACCACCATGACATTTGATCTGTATGAAGGACCAATGACTGGAGGTAAGGCACACCCACACCTGCAATCCGTTCTCCCAGTGATTCTTTTTTTTTTTTTTCCATTTATTTTTATTTTATTAAAATACAAATGTCAATCAGACAGTTTCAAGACACCTTAACCATACAGAGTCGATGAAGTAATACATTGCAAACTGTTTTCATAACGTTTTGGTACTGTACAAGGTGCATACATGAAATTATATTTACAGGTTTTTTTATAGCTGAATTATATCAAAGATTCAATAATT
>PVKA01003289.1:27335-112148 GCA_004027165.1 Ctenomys sociabilis | reverse complement strand
CACCTCCTTCCTGGGGCTCGTGCCCTCCTGCGGACCCTCAGAAGGACCGGGTCACTCTGCTCCTGGACTCACCTGGTGCCGAGGACCAGCGCCGGGAGCAGAGGGAGCAAGTAGTGCGCGGGGCTGAATTTCATGCTGTCGCCGGCCGGGATCTCCCTGCCCCCTCTGCCTCGCTCCGCTCCGGGTCCTGTCGCGCCTCGGTGACCAGCGGTGTCCCAGGCAGCACGAACCCTGTCCGGAGGAGCAGGACTCACGGAGCGCGATCTGGGGCGGCGTTGGCTGGCGCGGGAGTAGCTCGGGTGATGTCACCGCGATGTCCCCGGCGGGCGGGCGGGGCGGGGCGGGGTCCACGGGCGGCGGTCACCGCGCGGGGGCCAGGGCGCTGCACCCCGTAGCGGAGCTCAGAACCCGGGGCAGGCGCACCCTGCACTCAACGCCTCCCGATTCCGGGCCGCGTGGCGGCGAGCGCGCTCGGGGAGCATCGTCCACACCAGTGCCCGGGACAGGCGCGAGATGCCGGCCACCAAGGGCTGTCCCGGCGCGCCCAGCCGGGGCGCCTGGCTCCGGAGTCCTCCGATCGTCAGCTCTGAGGCCGCAGCCCTGGAGAATGGGCTGGAGCAGGCGCCCAATGCCGTGCACCTAAGAGCCGGGTTCCGCAGGTGAGGTCAGAGGGAGGACCCCCTAAACGCAGCCCAGGGCAGCGCGGGAGCCGGGCTCTGCAGAGGGCGGCGAGGCGGGCGCTGGGAGGCGTTTGCTTTCCTGTAGTTTCTGAATGTTTTAGGATGAGCGCCGGTGTTTCACAGGCGTCGCTGAGGAAATGTGAATTAGTAATATTGAAAGAGCGAGACTCGAATGTGAAATGCCGTTGTGCAAAAGCAAATTGTAGAAAACGGGATCTTGGCGTTCACTGAGGAGAGTCCGGCTCCGGATCTCCACAAGGTGATGTGATCACAGGCACAGGTGCAGCTCTCAGGACAGCAGCCCGGGAACTCGTGGCACATAAAGTACGTCTTCCTACGTTGCTCACCATAGCATTCTGAGAAAATAGAAATGAATATTGTTATTATCGTAGCTGTGACGAGAGAGATGTATGGCCCTCAGGCTCTGAGCTGGATTTTTGACAAAAGGAACTGATTCCCTTGAGTCGTAAGTAAACCTTGAGGATGCTTCGAACACCTGACCTAGCTCATCCAGGTCTTCTAGCCCAGCCTAAAGACTAAGTTGTTCTTTAGTAATACTTGATGTATACCGGGCAAAGGTCAACACATGGCCAGTTTCTTCTCTTGATGCTTGAATTTCACTTCCATTAAAAAAAAAAAAATCAAAATCAAGCCATTTGCCATAAAGATTAGCTCAAACATCCTTTTTAATCTCATTGCTTTAAGACGTTTCTAGTCAAATACATAGGTTATAGTGCTTTACTTTTCAAAGGATGAATATGAAAAGAACCATCTTATTCACTGTTTTGTTGCATTTCTGTGTTTATGGTGATTGAAGTTGAAGTCATTCATGCAGAAATGGTTTTCTTTTTTAAAAAAATTTCGAATTACTAAGACATAAATGTAAGAGCTTCTACAGCAACTCTGAATCTCATTGGAAATAGTACGAGCTGTGAAAGATAGGTGTAGACATACACAAATCATCACACTTATGAATTGCACAAAAGTTGACCCAAAAATTGGCCTTGCACTTCACTGAAGCAGAACTTGGACTCCAGGAAAAATAAATCTCTGATTTGCTCTGGAGGCATTTTTTCAAATAGTTGGTTTCCTGTCTACCTGTACAGGTGAGACTTTAATATGTGTACTCAAGAAAGATGTAGAGGTATTTGGTATTTAATGTAAGGAAAAGCACACCATAAAACAGAAATCATGCATAGGACATGACTCTGTTAATGTAAGTCTGCACTTATTATTATGCTATAATCATAGAAACCAAAGTGGCAGTCACATCTAATACTTTCCTGATCAGTGCTTAGGTTGACAGACTCAAAATGATCAAGGAACATGTGCAAGGTCATTCAGTCATTTATATAGTAGAATGGGTATTAAAATTTTATTTTCATTTCTTAACAATACATATAACTTTTCAGTGAAAAAAAAGTTTCATACCTCTGTGACAGAAGACCTGAATTTTACTGCTTTATTAAGCATACAATATAGTAATCTACTCCAGTTGGCAACCAAAGAGGTAAGTGCCAAAATGAACTTTGTTCAGATTGCATCTCAGAGTTCTGTTTCACCTCTTGATTAGACACCTACAATGAAGTATAATGGTACCAGAAAGATAGCTCGGTAGAAGAAGCACTTGCTTGGCAAGCACAGGGTCCTGAGTTCAACTCCCCCCCCAAAAAAAAAAGAACTACAACATATGATGTTCTTTGTTATTTTTCTACAAACAAAGGAACAATGTTCTAACTGTAAAAGACACTGGTGACTCAGCGCACAGCCCTCCTACTTTGATCCTAAGTGAGATTGTGAAAGCTACTGAACATGTAGAAGATTGAACTGGTTTTTGTTTGTTTGTTTTTGCGGAACTGGGGATTGAACGCAGGCCCTTGCGCTTGCCAGGGAAACACTTATTCCACTGAGCCATCTGCCTGGCCCATAGAAGATTGAACTGTTGTTCAGGATTCAAGTGTAGAATTTATAGCAGAAGCCTTTCCTTTGTGGGGAATTGGCAAGATTGTGGGTCTCCTTCATCCATGCCATTCTGTCCACACCATTATAAGGAAACTGAAACCCAAAATTGACTTTTTAAGCTTTAGAAGATTGCTGTGGGGATGAAAGAAACACAATAATGCAGACAGCAGACTCTTGTTCTATGCCAAGCACCTCATAGGCTCAGCAATGTTCTTCAAAAGAATGGTGTCAGAGCTTGGTACAGAGCAGCGTGAAACCCATGCAACAACACAGACCCTTCCAGAAGTCCAGGGGCTGGAAGACAGATTCTACTTTCTTAAACAACCTTTGGACATTTCATTCAAACAATGCAAGGAACCTCTCATATTATGGTGCATAGTTCAGCATTTTAAAATATATTTGTAAACTTACAAAATCACCTTTATTATGGAATTTGAGAATAAGTTACTGCCTCCGAAGAAAGCTTGTACTCTTTCAGAGTCCTTCATCCCTCTTCCCCTTAACATTCCTCCCAAATTTTGGAAAGCACTATTCCAATCCCTGTTGCATGATTCACAGGATTCTTGAAATTTCACAAACATTGATTAATACTCTATGTGGCCTCATGTGATTGGTTTCTTTCGTACATTTTTCCGTGGCTCACCCTCATCGTAATATCTACCTATTCCATTCCCTTTTTGCTGAGGAGGTTTTCATTAAACACATATATTATAAATAACTTGTCAGTATTGACAAGCATTGCAGTTAACTTTTGGCTATTATGATCAACACTGCTATGAATATTCATGTAAATGTTCCTGTGTAAACAAGTGGGTATATCTGTGAGTCATGTGAAACTTAAAATCTCTCTTCCAAAAGAGTCACATTGGTTGGCATTCCTTCAATTGACATATAAAAGCATCAATTTCCCTAACTCCTTGAGAACACTTAACTTAAATATGCTCCATATTTTATTAGCAATTTAAATACTGGTTTATATGAAGGAATACCTCATTGTAGTTTTAATTTGCCTTAGTTAATTATACCAAACATTTTTTTATGTGCCTAATGGCCATTTACACGTATTGAGAGATATATGTATTTCAATTATTTTCTGTCATAATTGATTTGAATTTTATTTAAAATTTTAAGAGCTCTGTAGATATTTGAGTGCAATTGCCTTTGTGATATATTGTAGCACATCAGTTAATGGACTTGATCATTTCCATTATTCTGGTCCTAAACCAATTTGGAGGAGAAGTAAATCAAATTCAGTGGTTAGGATCAGGGTCGACCCTCTGGAGAAGGCAAGTACCACTGTGTATGATTGAACGTGTTCTCTGATTTGTCAAGTGTCTCTTTCCTTTATGGTATTATTTGCAACACACTTTTAATTTTCATGCATACTAATTTGTCTAATATTTTTCTTTCTATTCCTTTGCTATTCTGAAGCTTTAATGTACTCATTGTCATGAAGATTCCTGCATATATATTTTTGAATCATTTTATGAGTCTTAGCATAGGATACACCCATGATCCATGTAGAGGCAAATTTTGCATGCTTTCAAGGTAAGGACCCAAATCCACATCATAGATATATATATATATATATATATATATATATATATATATATATATATATATATATATATATATGTAGTCTTCTTCTGGCATCATTTATTGAAAAGGTTTTTGTTCCTTTTTTCTTCCCAGCTTTTTCTTCCAGTATTATATTTAATCTTTATGTTCTGTGGATTTTACATTCTACTTTAATATTCAAAACTGATTATTCCCTAGAATTTTTCTTTACTCTCCCTCTTTTAAAAGCTTTTGTTTTTTTTTCCTGGGTTCAACTTAGCATTTTCCTGTGTTGTTTTGTTTTACATCTATTATACTTTTCACATCTCAAAATTTATTTTTAGTCGACCAGTGTTCCCTAAGGTCTTTCTGTGTTTCCTATAGACAGCCAGAAGTCAGATGCATCTGTGCAGATACCTCTCCTTGCAACCTCCTCTCACTTTTCCTTCTCTATATTTCCTTATAGCTCCAGAATGCTTTCACTCCAGTTGCTAACATGAGAATTATATCTTCCTTTTATTAAGCTATTTTTTCAGGTATACAGACAGGCAATTAGCTTAGTCCTACTATTTTTTGCTTGCTATGGATATATTTATACTTATCCCACCCCTATGTTGAACCTGATGTTTGGGCTTTTTGCATGGTTATTTCTTGACCTCAAAATGTACTTTCTCATCAAGGGAGATAGCTCAGTGGAATAAGCAGTTGCCTGGCAAGCACAAGGTTCTGAGTTCAATCCCTGGATCCCCAAAAAATAGTGTGCTTTCTTGTAAATGGAAGTGGCTTTTCTTCCAATCTAATTCCTTCGTATAATTACCTAAAATGAAGTTATTTTGTTTGTTTGTTTTTTGTACTTAGGATTGCATTGTGCCAGCCAGCAAGTGGTCTACCTCCGATTGACATCCAAAACCAGAACTATAAAATACCTGTAGCCTTAAAACAACAGAAAAACTGATCTCAAGTATGATATTCCACAACTGACTTTCTATAGTCTTTCTTTCAATTCCATGTTATACAATATAGTTTATACATCTCAAAATTTAATAAAGTTTACCATTACCAGGTGTTAATAAGATTTGCCACTGCTGGACATAATAAGTGAAGACCACAAGCTCTGCATGTGGTTGACTTCCAACTATGGAGGATTCTGGCTCTAGCCTGTTGTCTCTAGGAAAGCAGCATGCGGGAAGAACATAACAGAGCAAAGATCTTAGTCCATCCTCACCAGGAAACATTGTATGGGAAGAGTTCAAGAGTAAGTGACAAGAGTCTAGACATAGGCCCTTGAGCAACAACTCCATGTAGCACCCAGAGACCTATAAGTGTTCTCCACCATTCCCTGGACAGATTCTAAAACCAGTCTAGGGACTGAGTTTGATTCCCAGTTCTACCAAAATAACAAAGCAAAACAAAATAAACAAACAAACAAAAAAACAGTCTTTTGAAAATCCATCCTAACTTTTATATCCCTCCCCTGGCCAACTTTATGTTTGAGCTATAAATAAAGATAATAAAAAGTTTCCAGTTCTGCCTAATGCAGCATACTCCTATGACCAATTCTAGCAATTTTCAAGAGTCCAGATCCAAGTCTCTTGTGAGGCTCAAGGCAAAAGCTTAGATATGTGTATCCGTAGAAATTAAAAAACAAAAAAAACCAAGTTATGTAATCTCAAAGTAAGATGGCACTGAGTCATCATTTGCTTTCCAAAGGGAGGAATGGGACCCAGAAAAAAATCAGATGAAATAAAGCAAAATAGAGACCCAGAAGGGGAGACGTTGAATCCTGTGTCTTCCACCCAGGATCCTGTCTACACTGTGTCCCAAGGATGTGGGTTTATCCACAGTCAGAGTCTTGCTGTTTATGGTCAACATGGACTCTGGCTTTGGCTGCTTCCATTTATGGCTCGAAGCTTCCTGCAGCAGACACTACAGATTCCTAGTAACAGCCTTCCCAGTATCTCTGAAGCATCTTTGGCTTCACTTCTGAACTCCTCACACTGCCTTCACAGAGCCACCTTGTCTGCCTTCTGGTCCTTCTTGACCCCACACTCTTGGATTCTGCCCGCCTGAGGAACCATCATCACATGTAAGTGCCATGCTGGACCATGGCTCTCATGGCCTCTGAAAGTGAGTCGTGGAGATCCAGTGCCTTTACAGGCCCTTCTTTGGCAGGATCTTTAGGGACTCTCCTAAAACAAAAGTTTCAAATTATTGTCACCTTAAGCATGCAGTAGATAACCATCTTGCTGGTTTCTGAGATATTCTCTAAGTATCATTCTTATTATTGTAGAAAGTGCTTTGTTTCTTTCTAATGGCACTAACATCTTCATCATTTGGACCTATTTTGACTCAAGGCAAACACTTAGCTGTGAATCTCTGTATAAATAAAAAAAAAGATAAGCTACGTGATCCCAAAGTAAGATGACATATAACTTTTATTTCATGTAACTTCATATAACTTTTATTTCTCAGCCTGAATCTATTTTAGAATATATTATGTTGTATTTTTGTGCCCCAATTCTTACCATATATGTGTCTGAAAGCAGTCAGTAGTACGCAGGCTACAGCCTAAATGTTGGACAGCCTTTGAATTACCTCAGCAGATCCAATGGTTGACTTTGCTTAATCTTGCTTTTCCTCAAAGTCTCATGATTTACAAATTGTAGACACATCTTCTGGCAGAGTACAGCACACATGTCATGTAGTCTATCTGCAAATAGATTCCTTCTTCATAATTTCAGTATCCACATTCCAGTCTTATCAACTCTGCTCAGTGTTATACCTCAGGCTCGGCTTACAGCACTCTCAAAGCTGCATCTCTAAACCTTCCGAAACTCTCCCTTAGAGGCCAGTCCCAGTGGCTGCTAAGCCACTGACTCATGCACAGTCACAGCAATGACACCAATCAGGTACCAGTTTTTCTGCATTAGTCAGCATGCCCACTACTGGGGATAATGACCTACACTCACAGCTTGCAAGAGGAAAAGCTTAATTTGGGTCCCAGTTTTGGGAGATTGAATGCATGGTTGGTTGACTCAAAGACTGGGACACCAGTGTGCAGGCAGAGCAGAGATGCTAGTTCATGGTAGCTGGGGACAAAGCTGAGGAAAAGCACCGGAGAGGGTGCACCCAGGCCTGGAGTGTTATCCACAGAATTGCTGTGAGTTCAAAGACTGCCTGGGTTGCATAAGTGAGTTCAAGGCTGTGTCTCCATGATACATATCGGTATGCTCCATTAGTGCTCCAGCTAATCCAAACCCAAATTGCCTTCCCACCCTAATAGACCTAAATTATAAATATAGTAGGGCAGGTTTCCCTTACTAGATCTTTATATTTTTCATGAGCCCTTCTTGAAATATTATCTCACTCATCTTAGCTGAACAACTATCTTAGTAATATAACTCCATCAGGCTATATCAGCTCTTCCTAGAATGTTATCCCTTAGACTATTTACCACTACAAACTTGAGTTAATGCAAACTGACATAGTCTTATGACATATTGTAGGGTGGATTGATATCACACTTGTTATGTTACAATAATAGTGTTCTTCTCCTCTTCAAAATATAAAAATGCTAAGGATAAGAGGTTGTAGCTTCTCATTTTTATATGCTAAGGAAGATGACATATTATAAAATTATAACTTTATTTTTATGTAAGTGTTTTGTATGTTAATTACTAATTTTCAGCAGCTATCTCTAAGTCTGAGAACTTCATTAAGTGCAAGAAATTTATTTGCTAATTTGCATGGTTCATTGAAATTTTGTCTTCCATATTCATAAACATGTTTTTATCACTGTTAATTAGAAAATTTTATAAGAAAATTTTCTCCATTAAGTCTGATTCATCTTTTTGGAAAAGGCTAACTCTTTCCTGAAAGACTTAAAAGAAATATAATTAAATCCAGGTGTGTTGGTGCACACCTGTTGAACACAGCACTTGGGAGACCTACGCAAGAGAATTGCTGTGAGTTCAAAGACTGCCTGGGTTATATAAGTGAGTTCAAGGCCAGCCCCTTGCTGTAAATAGTGAGACACTTTCTCCGATTCAAATCAAAATAAAATAAAACAGAAATGTGGTATTAATATAATTATCTGATTGTAATTGGCTATAAAAGCAGAAAAAAAAAAAGTTAAAAGCAAAGAAATTACTAAACCCAATATTCCATCTGTCTATATCAAATCGCTTTGACATACTGAATTTCACATCTGTTTTGTATGTCATCTTTCAGATTCACTTGACTGGTATCTCTGTACAAGAGCCCCACTGTGAGAATTCCCCAGTAAGGGAAAAGGACTTGGTGAAATTTTTGCCTTCTACATTTTCCCCAGGACTTATTCTGTGCTCCATCTGCCACCCATACCATGCGTCATTAACCTTGGACTCAGAAACACACATAAATGATATCTTTATTGATTTCCTAATTTTAACAGTCCACATAGAATGTTCTGCTTCACTTTAACCAAATTGTAAATCTGCTTGTGACTCCCAGGCATATGGTGAACCCACCAGGACACAAATCTAAGCAAATCCTGTTATAACTTAAGACAAGTCTTTTGCCAGAGCTCAGAATACCTAAATGCACTTTGAGCTTGTCTGAGTTTTTACTTCCAGCTTTGTCATACTTTTCAATATATTCAGAAAAGAATCCACTTATTTAAATTAATAGCTCCAATATCCTAGGATTGAATGTAAGTTTTCTTTTGCCACATACATTTGTATGTCACTCAATGAGTTTATCTCCCAAGAAATTTAAATTTTTGGGCTTCAGAGATAGCTCAGTGGCCTAAGCACCTGCCTGGAAAGTGCAAGGACCCAAGTTTGATCCCTGGTACCACTTGCTGTAAGAGTTGCCATGCCAGCAATTGAAACCAGATATCTTGGTGCACACATGTTATTCCACCACTAGGGAGGCTGAGATGGGAGGGTCACTATTAGTCTGAGCTGTGTAGTGAGACCCTGTACCAAACAAACAATAATTTAAACAATAGAGTAAGAAATTTTTAATTCTATTTTGTGCCTCTCGTATGACTGGTTCTCATTATGGTTCCAATGATGAACAAGACAAAAACAAATTAATGTGAAGCCCTTCTTAGTAACTCAGTCTGACATTGGATACATGATTTTTCCAGGACAGACTTACATCAACTGTCAGATAGGGCTAAAATAATAATTAATGCTGAGATTTTTGTCTCTAGGCATGGAAGGATGATTAATACCACACTTCTACACAAAACTATACTACAGAAAAAGGATAGGAGGTGATTGTTTCAGAGCATCATGAATAAGAGTCATGAGATCACAGGACTGGAGGTCATGCTCAAAATAGCTCTAATACAGTATTGGAAAGTGGACAGCAAAGAAAGCAAAGTTCTCTTATGTGGGAACAAGGAAGCCAGGGCTTTTGATCAGTTGAGTCATCTAAATTGTGTGGTACAATGGAAACAGAGAAAAGCAAAGTACCCAAAATAGTCCCCCCCAAGTTTTAATGAAATTTGCTAATGGTCCTTGGCCAAATGCAGTGCTGTGTAACAGAGACTCTGGGCTCTCTGCTGCTGGACTGCAGTTGCACAAAGGCAGGGGAAGGAGAGGTGACCGAGTTCTCACAAGGTTGTGTGGCCCTGGAGAACTCCCTCTGCCACTGAGAAGCAGCCCGAGAATCTTGCAAAACTACAAGCATTTAGTGGAGCTCTTAAAAGGTCAGAGTTACAGACTAAATGTTGTGCTTCCCTGTAAAAGCCGAGCCTTATAACTAAAGAAACAACTGTGATGAGAAGTCATGAAAAGGATTTCTAAAATCCATCTGACAGTAACATAAAAAGCCTGGTATCCAGCAGAAAATTCAATATCCATTAAAGGAAGTTGGCATGATAAAAGTCCTTGTAGTGTATCCAGCCACCAGCAGCATGCCACAGAACTGAGACACAAGGGGAAACATGGAAGGTACTTGTGATTTTAAAAATGCACCAAATGTTAACAGAATCCAAAGTAGCACACATATTAAAATGAATAATCACGGACTACATACATATCAAAATTTAAATTATTCTTTAAAATGTAACATCTTAAGGGATGGCCAGATAGCACAGTGAATTAAAGAGCCTGCTTAGGAAGATGCAGGGACCGAGATTCACCAGTGTGCTGTGCCAGCCCTGTTCGCTGGGCACCCTGAGATGGTGAGTGAGAATGGGTGTGGTGGTGTTAGCCTATAATCCCAGCCCTTGGGATGCTGAAAACTGGAAATCAGTACAGTCTGATCTGTGTAGTGAGACTCTGTATACCCTGTACTAAATACATAAGAATAATAATAATAATAACATTTTAGAACTGGACAGGTGCTATATTAAAAATGCAGCTTTAAAACTAAGAATTGAAGGGTTATAAAGCTTGAGATTTTACATAAATAAAGATAATCACATAAAAATAATTCTTCCTCAAGAGGAAGGAAGGAAATATCCAAACAGGGATACAATGAACTGGGATATCATATCAAGTTCCTAAGAAGAGCACATTTGAAGTCACAAAGAATTTACAGTTTAAAAAAAATTAGAACACACAAACAGCATCGGTTTAAATTTGGGCGAGTGTGAGTGGAATGAATCCCTGCATATAAATCAGTAGCAGCCAGCCCAAGTCAAATACCATATCAGTCAAATAAACTTTCCAAACCGTATTTTAATTTACATTTTAATTGAATTTTGCCACTTTCTTAACATTCAAAAGCGATGGCCACTGTGGTTGCATTTTGTTTTCTCTCCATTCTTAACAACTGATAGTGACATCTATTTTGGGGAATATCTGGTTTACATCCACATTCAATAGCTCTCAGAGCGTATTTCCAAAACTAGTTTTATAATGCCCATTCAGGCTTTCTTACTTGTTTGAGGCTGGAAATTCTTCTATTATGCACTGACTCATTGGAATTATCTATGGAGCATATTGTCCTTTATCATATTAAAGCAATTTAGCTCTCAAATGTGAAAGTAAGTGTAAAATCCATGTAATGGCTACGTTTGTATTTATTTGGAGTATCTCTTCTTTTTTATTTGATAATTTATCTTAAGCTCCCTTGTGCTGTACTCCATTTTCTGGTTGTCTGTGGAAATCAAGACTCGCACTAAGCAACTATACGAATTTATGCTGAGATCTCCGCATTCATTGTAAAATCAATCAGATTCAAATAGAGAATGTACCTCTTTGAAAGAAACTGATTACACAAGTTTTTGGTTACAATTGTACAGAAATGTAATTGGGTCATAAAACTTAGACTTTACAGCACTTTGAAACTCTGAAAGTATGTAGGAAAGAAAATCAAGTAGCATGATTACAGCGAATAAAAATCAAAGCTCAGGGAGCTGCAACAGCCAAGGTGACCCTAGTTACTAACAAGCTCCCTGAGATTTCTGATGTGGAACTAAGCTCACTATCCTAATTGCCATTATTTCTCTGTGATTACTTTTTATTGAGAACCATCTATCTTCATTATTTTGTTAAGAAATAGAAAGAATACACAGATTGATATGATGTATCATTTTATACCCTACATCTTTTTTATTAATTTTAATGTAGGTTGAGTATCACAGAGAAACTTAAAGGGAAAGTGGACAACTTGCCACACAGTTGCATCTCATCTTCTATTTCAATTCAGGAAACACAATATTTTTTAACAATGAATTTTAGAATCATCTGATCATGACAAAGAAATCTCTTCCCTCAAAATAGCAGTGAAGTCTTAACACAGTAGACAGAATGGCAACAGAGCCAAGTTCAGGTTCTCCTCTGAGACTATGTGAGAAGATTTTGGTGTGGTAGTATACGAAATGGTACAAAAAGAAAGATGCTAATGTTTCTGAGATAGAAATGATGTCAGGAATTTCAGGTAAGGAAAAGCATGCACAACAGGAAATATGTAAAGCAACACTTCGTTGTTTTTTTATGTTTAAATTGACTATAGATCTTCATCTTACAACTTTTGGGTGGAAAGTTCTGTCCTGTGGAGGCAGGGCTAACCAGTTTCTCAGAGATAGTTCTCAGGAACTATCATTTGTGACCACAGTGGTGTCAGTTGGCCTTCTTATTGCTAGACATGATACCTAAAATCCACAGTGTAAAGGATAAGTAGAATTTGAAGGTCCTCTGTTGTTGATTGGTCCATGACAACATCAGGTTGGAATGGTTTGGTAGAGCAAGGTTTCCAAGTTAATGGCAGCCACTTAGAAGGGCAGATGCACTGCATCATAAGGGAAGGTGAAGTGGATCAGACACAGACTTACTCGGCTTTCATAGGCATGCTCAGTCATGTGCTCCATCACTCTGCCAGGGCAGATACCAAAGCCAGTCAACTGGATAACCCACTCCACCTGTCACAGAGTGGCACATTCTCATGTCGTTGTCTCATTTAAATTAATGGAATCAATAGCCAAGTTTGATATAAGGATGCTCACATCTGTGAGCATTCAGAGAAATTAAGAGAGCTATCAAAATTATTTTGCAAATAAAAAATTTCAGTATAGAGGGGCAACATACAGTGTTGATGCTACTCATCAGGAGGCACTTCTCTCTTTTTATATAAATATTCTTAACTCCCTCCAGTGTAAAATTATAACAGTAGTAGGCCTCACCTGCTAATGTTGAAAGACACTAAATTAGAAGCTACATGTAAATGTCTCAGGCACATGTTCTATGAGATACATGACTACTAAATGTTAATTAGCATAATGGATTCTAAATTGCCTTGCTGGAAACTTCTCTTCAAGTCAACATGTCCTCCCTCTCTGCTGAAAATATCACAGTTACAGATCATTCATAACTTCTTCCATCAAGGAGAACTGCTTCCTACTTTGATCAAATTCACTCTACTTTTCAGAGAAAATCTCCTGTTCAGTGATAGATTTGTGTGGATACAAAGGCTCAACTTCCTGCTTGAATCTTTAAAATATTAAGAAGCCATCTGCCAATGACAAAGTCCACAAAGTGCTGATGTTTCCATTCCAGTTGCATGCAGGTCATCTCTCCATCCTAGCTAACGGGCATGCTTTTCCTCCTTTCCTTTCTGTGATCTCTCCTGAGCATTCTTTCCAATAATCCTGCAGGAGGCAGTATCCCTATTTCTAGGGAACCTAACCTAAGACACTGATGATAATCACTATAATATGGTGTGTGTGTGTGGGGGGGAGAAACAGAGAGAATGAGAGACAGAGACAGACTCACACACACACACACACACACACATACACAGAGAGAGAGAGAAAGAGAGAGGGAGAGAAGAGACAGAGAAATGGACAGATGAGTAGACACAGAACAAAGTGACACAGAGAAATTTATAGCCAAGTTAACCTATACTAATTACAGTCTGAAAACCAAAATTACAAATTATGAGAACTGAAGGTCCAGGGAGATAACTCAATGGTTTAATCACCTGCCTGGCAAGCCCAAGGTCCTGAGTTCAATCTCCAGTACCAAATAAAAAGTCAATAATAAGGGAACTAAATGAATAGTGTTGAAAATCCTGCTGGAAACTGTAGTTGACTGTGTATTTGTGAAAGTTTCTGCATCAGTGAAACAGGGACATTTTCATTTTCAGACATTAAAAAAGCTTAGTTTATGATACCTTGTCTCTAGAAAACACTCAAAAAAGCCCATAACAATTATTCTATGCCTCAGTGTTTTACTTAAGGAGGAAATTTATATTACTTCCTAAGAAATCTGAGATCACTGTTTTCAATTATCAGAAAAAATTTTTTACTATCATTGGTGTAACAAAGACATGACAAAGTAGGTTGTAACTTTCCACCTTAGCAACTATTAAAATAAGGGCATAGGTTCGGTTCTGGATATCTAATTAGGTCAGGAGATTATCTAGCATGCAGTAACATGACTGAAAAACTGAAAATAAATTCAATAAAATCCTTGTCAATTTTATTTGATTGTTGGAGCCTGCAGAAGTGAATGAGTCCCACAAAGCCTCCAAGCTTAAGTCAGACACCCACAGAAGGCTGGATGCATAAGCCCTCTGCTTGGAAGAACGTCTTGAAACATTTTCAATGTCTTGGAAGAAAAATCTTAAATGACCTTTTATTATTTCACTGTCAGTTAGGGAGGACAAATAGAATAAATCAACACTGAAGTCAAAACACCTTCATGATAGAAAGGAAAATCAAGATACTATATTAATTCTTCCAAGGTTTATGGGTGATCAGAAAACATAATTCCTGACCTTTTGACTTTCTCAGTTCCTGACTTTTTGTGTTTAGAAGGCAAACTTGACTAAGCACAAACAAATTTTTAAAAATCTGATGATACTAAAAGCTTTGAAAACTATTTCACAGTTTACTATTATTGTAGATTTGTAGTAATTACTACAGGATACTTCTAAGATATGCTGTCTTTGTAACCTTGAATAAATTACCATCCTCCCATTTACCTTAAGTGATTCATTTGCAAAAGAGCAGTAATAACAGGATACACTTTATAAGGTAGTGCAGATGAGTGAGATTACATAGAAAAAGTTGTGATTGTAGATTAGCCACTCTTAAGTAATCTAATGAGCTCTGAAAGTTGACAATAATCCAGAACTTCTGAACAAATAACTCCATATTTTCCAAGAAAAATGTGTACAATATTGAAGCATTGCCATGATTCAGTATTGTGAAAATAACTATCATTCTCTTTCACAAAGAGCCTGCCCCAGTGAGTTCTAAAAGCTATGACAAAGCAGAGATTTCAGATTTCAATCCAAATAATGCAACCAAGGGTCAGAGCAAGGTCCTGGTTTACAACTGCAGTGCAGCACTTCTTTGTCACCATGAACATTATTTAATGTTTTTCATGGAGATACGTGACTTCCACTTTACTAAAAGACATCATTCGACTTCTCCCAATGCCAGATTTTCCCCAAATCAATAATAGAAAACTTGCAGATATATGACTTTTATCTCTTTCAAGGGAAATAAATAAATAGCACAAAGGAAATTGTATTGTAAAATTGGGACAATGCCAGAAGCAAATGGGAACTGCTCCCTAAATCCTCCAGTAAATTAAGTTCTGCTTCTAGAAAAAGCAATAGCAATGAGCTTAGACTAAAGTATTACCCTAATTTCTCTTAAACCACTCACATGCAGAACACATAAAGTAAATGATGTTAACATTGGAATACACTAACAAAATCACATTATGAAGATGGTAGGAGACAAGTCAGATTGCTTCCTCTATGAGCTAAGTATAATGGCATTTGTAGTTTTTCCTAAGTCCAAGGGAAAATCACCAAACCACAAAATGCAGGCATCTGTTGAATGCCTTTCTGGCTAGAATATTTAAGAAATGCATGGGTCCTTACACAAGATAGACTCCTTCTCATTCTAAATCCTTAGTGACAGACTATTAATAAACTCTTTGTTTCTGTCCGTACTTCAGAAGTCAATTGGATTAGGGTTTATTATTCTTAAAGAGTTACATTTCCTGAACTCAAGAACAATGATTTCTGTCAGGAGTATGTTAGGCTACTGCAACAAAAGCACCTCTACAGTCTGCAAAGGAACTGATATGTAAAAAGTTGATGAAAGAACATGTTCAAAATCAACACTTATGAAAGAAAAGCACCTGGCCCATGCTCAGTAGATGAGAAAACAGAGATGGGATATAGTTTAGGGGACCCTTTGGGGGGCAAAAATAACATGAGCAGTCAAGACTTTTAAGAGTTATCTTGTTAAGCCAGTATTAAGAAGGTCATGTTTTTAATCTCCCCATGAATAAGACCTTGGATGCTGGAGATAGATCTAGGAATAGGAGTAAGATCTAGACAAGGTAAGTTGTGTCAAACTTAGAACCGCTCCCTGGAGAGGCTGACAGATGAGGACCCCCAGAAATAGCACATCTCTAGTGTGAAAGATGGATCTCAGCCTCCCTCACTCCTCTCCCCCTATCTGTCATCGTCTATCTCGTAGTGACACACCATCAGCTTTGGGAGAGGATCTCGCTCCGTTAGTCAGACTGACCTCACACATCTGGGTTCAACCTGTCCTCTTGTCTTACCTCCTGAGATTCTAGGACTATGGCACACCAGAACACCCAGCTATTTTTTTAACATTTCACTCCAAATGCTATCACATCTGTGGTGTCAGCACCTGTGTTATCATGGATGCTTCCAGGAGTCCAGTTCGCCAAGTTCTTTCCTCTGCCTTCCATGCCCTATGTTGCTTTAGCACACTACCTGTTCTCAGATCCTAAAATGTAAGATTAAGACTCAGCCGGCACATTAGTTACTTTGAGCTATTAATGTCTTGTGTACACACCTATCTGTGTCACTGCCACTCGCCCCTACACCATTTCCACTTTCTTATTATTCTGCATCATCACTTTAGTTTATATAGTAATTGCTCCAGCTGTGAGCTCTTCAAAGTTTCTTTTATGTTTTTTTCCAAGCACATTCCAGAATATCAGAATATACACAGACTTGCAGATGAGCAATGAACATCTGTTGTTAAAATATGCAGTTTAAAAAGGAAAAAAGAACCTTCTGCTTTACTGGGTGTGAATGCCTGACCATGCCACAAATGGTCAATAGCATTGAAGACAAAAACAGAGCACTGATGACAAAGATCGTGGCTCAAGGATTTCCTGTTATCTGCTAGCTTCAAAATGAAGCACAAAATAAAACTATCAAAAAATTATAAAGGACAGCAGGAAACAGCCTTCGGTCTTTATTTATTTATTTATTTATTTAATGTATTTTGTACAGGGCTTCACTATGCAGCGCAGACTCATAGTGATCCTCCTGCTTCAGCCTCCACAGTGCTGGGATTTCAGGCGTGCATTTCCATGCCCAGTTTCAGTGGCCAGTTTGGAACGCCCAGGGTGGAGCTGGTATGGCATGTGCACTGAGGATCGAAGCTGGGTCCTTGTGCTTGCCTAGACGGGTGCTTAGACCACTGAGCTATCTCCATGGCTCTTGTTTCTTATTTTTAAAATCTGTGTTGCATTTTCTGCATGTAGCAACTCTGCGCCCAGCTTATACTATTAATGCCACTGTGTCTGGGAAACCTATAGAACAAATCCTGTCCCTTTGGGGTTGTTGCTATCTTTTCTGTTTTATATACATAAGTCAGTAAAAATACTAAATCCTTTATATTTTTGTGCAACAAATAATCTCAATAACAATTACAACGGTGATTCAAATATAGAACACCATTTCACTTATTTAGAATCTACTTTGCCCTTCATACTCTCCTTGAATTACGTAAGTAAGATCTAATTATGTTCATGGGGAAAAAAATCAATAGAAGAATTAGATAATATGCAAATGAATACATACTTAATGTTTTAATATGTGATCAAAACTGAAATGTGGCAAGAGGCCATGAGAATGATGCAACTGAAAAAAACGCAGATATAATAATCACACACAACTTTGGCAACTGATGTGTTAGGCACTTACTCGTTCTTCTCAAAAAGTGAGGTAATTATTAAGAATATTTAATGAATATGATATATGATATTCAGAGGTGATAGGAGACTTGCCTACCTCTTAATAATCTGCTGGTGGAATTTCAGTAAATTGCAATGTAGTCCAACAAGGTGTGGTGCTGCATACCAAGAATCTAACATCCTGGGAAGCTGAGGCATGAGGATCTCAAGTTCAAGATCCTCTTTGGAAATTTACTGAGAATTTTTAAGTAAAGATTTCAGATATGCCATGTACTCCACTGAAAAATTTGATGTTCTGTACAATACACATGTGAAGAAAGTAAGGAGATTTGGAGACAGAGGGACAGAGGTGGACTGGATGGAAGCAAGTATTAGAAGGCAAAGAACTGTGATACCTAGAGATATCTGCTCCTTGAAAAGAGTGTGAACTTCATTCTGAAGAGTTAACAATCTAAGTTTGCAGACCAAAAATTAGAGAAAAAGAAAGACTGCAAAGACAGCCAACATTTTGGTCCTAGCCTTTCAAGGTCAGTGAAGACTCAGGACATAGGAGAAACTGTACTCCAACATCATGCAACTCAGTTGGTGTCCTAAATTTTCTGATCAAGGAGATTACGGGGCCTCAGAGGAATGTGATCAATGATGTAGAGTGTTCCTAAGGAGAGTTGCATAGAGAGAAAACATTTTCATAGGCTTTCACAGAGAACAAATTGGTCAAGCAATGGCTGTGACTCATCCACATGGCTGACACTGACAAAGGCTCTACAAACTGCGGTACTGGGTTATAGAATAAATCCTGAGGGGGTTTGACTGACTTTATCAGATACAACAGCTACGTTTCCTATTATATAGGTCTTGCTTGGTCTTAACCAGTCAGCAGAAAAGTATAAATACAAAGTATAAGAAGTAAAGTAATATTGTTGGGTGTGGTGGTGCATGCCTGTAATCCCAGCACTTGGGAGGCTGAGGCAGAAGGATTGTTGTGAGTTCGAGACCAGCCATAGCTACAAAGTGAGCTCGAGGCCAGCCTGAACTGCATAGTGAGACCCTGTCTCAAAAAGACAAAAAAAAGGAGTAAAGCAATATTAATATGCTGAGCTATAAAAGGTTCAAGTCAACAACTTCTGACATTTACAGTCTTACGGAAAACTGACTACTGTTATGGACTACTGGACTATATTGGAATATTTTGCTGAATTCACGCACCTATAATATTTAAATGACAATGGAATATGCTTCTCTGACAAAACTAAGCAGAAAAAAGGGATATAAATGAACAACCATTTTTTGTCTGACTATTCAAAATAGGATGGATATACAGCTACATTCTATTAAAGATTTGTTCTGATAATGTTTGTGGACAGGATATCATGTCTGCATTTTGTACAGTGAATAACCACTGAGACAACAATATTCAGTGTATTAGTTATTGAAACTGTCCTACTAATGGCTTTTGAAATTGTCTCATTGCAATTTGTTTCTCAATACAATTATTAAAAAAGAAAAGAATGTGAACATCACGTACCAGAAATATGCCCCAATAAAAGAAAAACAATGTTAAACAAGAGTACTGAATAAACATAATTTATAATTGAAAAAGTGGTCTTAAATTCTTTCAAAAATACCCAACAAAGAGACCTTTTAACTTCTGTAATTCAGCTTCCATGTAAAATTTCATCCCATTTTACTACACTACCAAGAGAGCTCAGGGCTTCTGATACAATTAATCAATTAACACCAAAGGAATAAGATTTGAAAGAGAAAGATGTGCATGCTTTCAGTCTCAGCTAATAAGTTCAGCCTGCAAACAGCCAGGAACCCTCACACAGCAAAGTTGCCCTAATGCCTATCTCAGTACCACACTCCATGAACACAGCACCAATAGGAAAAACAAATTTAAAAAATTTAACATCAGGTTTTACTTTAAGTGTTTTCAATATATTTTTTCAAGGAAGACAAACATTTGGCCCTGTTCTAGGAAACATATGTTTGCAAACCAAATTCTTTTATTTTAAAATATATATACAAATATAAAATAGGAAACATAATGGATGCTCAAATATAGTGGCTTTATGAACCCGAACAGCAAAGCCTTAAACATTATCTAAACCTGCTGCAACTGTTTTGCATTTATATAGCACTCAGTATATTTGAAAAATGTATTTTTTAACTATCACTGAAGTAAAACACCACTGCAAACCTTATTCTGCAACTGAATAATAAAATGTCACACAAAAGAGGTAGTGTCACTGAATTTTAGATGAAGGGACTTAAACAGCTTCATTCAGTTCAACGTCCCTATTTTGTGGATGACACAATTAGATCCCTGAGAGGAAGTTTACTGGCTCAAGGTCACAGTACTATTCAGTGGCAGAATTTATCCCCAATGCAGCCCTTTGATTGCCAGCTCTGAGTTTTTGCAACTGCAGCTAACATCAGGGACATGCAGTACGGACACTGAACATCTACTGAATTATACGTTCTCAAATACTTGGCATTGGATGCACTCTAAAAGTGTTGAAAAATTCACTCCAGTCTGTTCTTTCTTGTCTCCATATCTCTTTCTTAGACTTGTCCACAGCTTCAGAAGGGCCACACTGACCAATATCAGAAACTTCCTGTCCTGAGCTTTATACCCTCTCCTTTGTTCATCCCTACAGTGGCCGTATTCCTCACAAGCAGGTTCTTACAGTAATTAAGAGCAATGACTGGATTGCTGTATGGTTGTCACAGTGAAGGCTCAGGATGGGCCACCCAGGTTTGGCCCTTCACAAGAATAGCAAGGTTATAACTGTAGAAAGGGTTGAAAAGGTAGCAAAGCTATTTAAAGACCTGCAGCAATAAGCACCAAGACAGAAAACCAAAAAGGAAGCAACAGATTCTCAACATGTGACAGACCTGAAAGGCTCACAGGATGTACCCTGAACATCACATCTGGTTGCAGTAGCCCTAAGCAAGTTTTAGCATATATAAATGTAATGTAACTTTTTATAACATCAATATAAAATCAGAATTCATTACAGAAGCAGTTTTGGGAAATTCACAAATGAGTAGACATTAAAAGTACTATTGGAAAACATATTGTTTAAAGAAGAAGATAGTAAAAGAAAACTCAAAATATATGCAGTGATAGACAAAAATGGAAGCGCAACACAGCAAACTCTTTAATATGCAGCTAAAGTGTTTCCAATAATGAAGCTCCTAGCGAAGATCACCTGCACAAAGAAGAAAGATCCAAAAATAAACAACTTGACTGCACAAGAAAAAAAAATGGGGCCTGGGAGATAGCCTAGTAGAATAAGCACTTGCCTGGCAAATACAAGGTCCTGAGTTCAATTTCTGGTACCACCAAAAAAAAAGGAACTAGAAAAAGTAATCTCACACAAAAAGGACACTGATACATATTGCTGCAAAAATAAACAAAACTGGAATGACAATTGAAACATAGAAAAGTACGTTTGTTTTTCTTACAAAAGTTAGATCAAACATATCAATCATGTAGCATACAGATCCAGAAAGAGAAATAATTCAAATATATAAAATTAAAAGTGAAAGAAGAAACACTCTAAATGATATTTAGAAATATAAAGGGTTATAAGATAATAGTGTGGACATTATATGACCAAGAAATTGGTAACCTATTCAAGGGTAATTTTCTTAGAAATATACAATCTGCTAAACCTGAATCGTGAAGAAATAGAAATCCTAAAGATAACAATTATGAATAAGGAGATTAATTCATAATTATATATCCAGAGGAAATGAAATGTGTGTACCAAAGAGATCTATGGCCTTCTACATTGGTTGAAGTATTATGAACAATAGCCAAGATTGTAAACAACCTAAATTTCCAAAATACAGACAATGAGGTATTATACAAACTCCAATAAAAGGGAATCCTATTATCTAAAACAACATGAATGAATGTGGCAAACATTAAGCTGAAGAAAATAAGTTAAATGAAAAAAGATAACTGCTTTGTATGATCTACTTTTATGGAGCATATAAAAATGTTGAACTCACTGAAACAGAGAGTACAGTGGTAGAAGGTGGAAACCTGGACAGACGCTGGATGGGCCATAGTGAATTTGGAAAACCATGAATAAATTCTAAAAATTGGTACAGCTCAGTCTTCTGCAGAAGTTGGAAGGAGTTGAAGCTGAAATTCTATGTCATTAATAGCTTCATTGACATTTGCATAACCTCAAAGCCAAACTCCTATGCCAGTAGCTAAGAGGAAAACTATTAAAAATAAATAGATCAAGAATGGCTGAATCTATTTGAAAGATGAACAGACTAATGCAGCTACCCAAAATAAAGTTATGTGACAGGATCTGGCAATGTGACATAGCTTCAGGTAAGAATGTATTTTCACTCATCTACCCGATTCATTAGTGTCTATTTATAGACTAACAGATGTGAAGCCTTTGAATTTGAACTGTGTTTGGATGAACCCAAACTTGTGTTCAGATTAAAAAATACACAAATTTATAAGAAAAAGATACCTTCGGGTGCCTTATTTTATTGTATTTAACCTTTATTGAAAATGAAATTTTTGGAAATTACTACCATTTAAATGTTCTTTGAGTGCACTGAATTCCAGGAAGGTTGAGCATATATGGAAAACGGCTTTCCGAAAAATGTATATTCCACAAATAATTCCTCCATGCCCTTGTTGATACATCCTTCTGTGTATGGAACGACTGTTTTGTTAGCTTAGTTAGAGATGTACTACACCAGGATATTCATCAAAATTTTTGTAGTCTCTGGATTTTGAAATACATACTTGTGTTTGAGAGATAAATTTTATTCTTTTTTGTGTTTTCATATTTCTGAAGTGGGTTCTACCTACATTGCTCCGACTTTGAGGTTATGCAAATGTCAATTTAAATTCAAAATTCTTCTGTCTCAGATCAATTGTTGCTGGAATAATTGTCCCCTACCAGAATGCAAGGCTTAGTAGAATAAGTAAAGCTTTTAAGTGGGTGACAACATACATATTCTAATGGTCTATCCATGGTAGTAAAGGCAAATACTTTCTCTGGTAATGTACTACCTATGTCGGTCAAAAGTTCAGACACAAAGGCAGTTTTGGCCCTAGATTTGCTGGTTATATTTGTACAAAGCAGGTTCACTGGGTTCTCCTGCCTCAGTAGCAACTGAGAGGCTCTAGAAAGTGCAGCCCATTTAGGAGATGAAGAAGACATTAGTGCTGGTTTTTAGCTGAAAGATGTCCTTTAAACTGAGCTGCAAAAAATGATCCAGAACACCAGCTGCTAGCTGTGTGCAGAGCCACTGAGTGGGAAAGAAGAGCTATCTGATACAGGTTTTTCAGTCATTACTTCAGATGTTTGCTGATGTTCTATTTTGCTAGTCCTGGTTACTTCTGTAAGGGAAGCAATCATGTTTGGTCCGTGTTTCCAGTTCATCCTTGTTTTCTTGGTTTTCCTCTGTATGAAGATCTTCAGTAACTTGCTCTGGTTTTGCTGGATTTCAAGGGTTTTTGGACACCCCTTTAGGCTACCATATAACTGCAACTATTGCACTGCTACAGTAAAGGTGCTCTCTGAAGCGAACTGGGTTCTCACTGTTCACAAGAAGGCCTCCTTGTCTTTCACCTACATATATTTCATTTCACTCTCCCTGTTTACGTTCTCTGTGCATATCTCTTTGCATGCTTCTTCTCCTCCAAAGCTCATTTGGTAGTGTAACCTCTGCTGCTTATGACTCAATCCATAGGCTACTCTCCAAGACTATTGGAGAGTACAATATAGAAACCTGATTTAAATTTCTATTAAATTTCCTATGGCACTTGTTCTTCCACAAAGTAGATGATTAATACAACACTGCCTGATTTTTGAACGTAAAGTAAATACTAATGAAGACAGCAAATTGGGAGTTGAGGTTATGTGCTTCTGGCTGTTGTAATGTGCTGCTCTTGGCAGCATATATAAAAGCCTGGAAAATTTCCTCAGTTAGTAATGATGCAATGGAGGAGCTTAGCAAATATTTTCAAATAAATGAAATAATAATGCAAAAGTAGAGCACTTATGGCTCTGTTATCTCACTGAAATTCCAGTAGTTTAAAGATATTTGCACCTTGCTTAACTTATTCTTGATATACAGTCCAAAATGGGTTGTGTGAAAAGAGTAGGGGGGATCTATGGCATCTACAGTGGGCAATAGATGAGAAAATGTGTAGAAGAAGCAGACTTAACAGTCAAATTTGACAAGAAAGCAAAACATAATATTAAATGTAAGACGGTACTTGTATTTATTATTCATTCATTCATTCATTTATTTTGGTATCATTGATCAAATTCATGACCTTGAGCTTGCCAGGGAGGTGCTTATGCCACTGAACTTTCTCCCGAACCCTGGAATTTTATTAATTTACAGTTAGATCCAAGATGTTTGAAGCTAAGATATTTATTTGATTTTTATGGAAGATTAAACATGGGTAGAAAGGGGTCATCAATTTTGGTAGCCATTGGGATTCTCCATTGGACAGTTTGTGTTTAAAACGTGTGATAACTTAGAAGTTACCATTGAAATGGTGTGGATAATGAAGCGCATAGGTGTGTACTTTCATGAAAAATATAGACTGTATGTGAGAAGTTAAAATACAAAAAGCCATTAACTATAAATCTTCTGAGATATGCAGGAATTTCTTTCCAGAGATCCTTTTTTTTTTTTTTTTTGGATAGTACTTCTTGAATAATTCATCATTGGTGATGTCTCCAAATCTACATGTGGTTCAAGAGAGCTCGCCAGAAAGGTGCTTATGTTACTGGCTCCTCCCTCTAGGATGACGTGATTAGTGACCTCTACTGCAGGAGCTCCTTGCCAAGCAACATCAAATGGTTTGGTGAAATGTCATCGAGCAAACACTCTGACTGTGAGCTAATTAGAGGCTGCATACGAGGCCTGCGTCCTGACCCTTGCCACCTATGTGATGAAGAGCAGTGTGCTATGGGAGGTAGCAATGCAAAAGTACATTTTCTATCTGCAAGTGCATGTGGAGCTCACATTACACACGGCTTGAGGTGAGAGTGCAGGAAAGGCTGAAGGCCAGCACAAAAGTGAGAGAGATCGTGGGACTCCCCACACAATGCTAGGGCCATCTGTCCCCATGGGGAAACAGACTATGATTGCAAAGACTGCAAATTGCTTTTATAATATTTATTATAGCCTATTGCAGTAATTTCCTTTGGCCTGCAGAAACAGACTAATGGGCAGTTGTACCATGATCAGTAAAAACTTAATGAGGACAAAATTGATCTCATCCATTTCCTGTCACTACTCAGCTTATGATGCTCAAAGCCTGTAGCTCATTTAATTTCCCTGTCCAGGCTAGCCCACTCACAATGTCTGGTTTTGGTGAAGTCTTTGTTTGAGGAAAATTAGCAGAACACAACACTAACGCGGGAGAATTAGAGGAAAATGCTGGACATTTAACCCACAAGATGGCCAAGATACTTTAAAAAATTTTTACAAGACCACTTGTCTTCCACTGCCTGTTATCTTTCTCTGTGTTTAGCAAGCAAAACTTTTTACTGAAAACTTTGCTGCCTCACTAAATGATATTATTTTTGAAGCTTAGTGTCACATAGAAAATCTAACTAATGATAAGAAATGAAGAAAAAAAAGTGGATGTTACCACTGTTCTTTCTTCTCTCAGTAAACACAACGTAAACATAGCAGCTGAAACCTCCAAACCCAGATTTGACAGTAGTAAAAGTACTCACACTGAACAAGATATTGCTTCCTTGGAATTCATTCCAGGCTACTTTATCACTTAACATTCTCAATGAGAAGGAAATAAATTTCTACCTCAAAAACAAGTCATTGTTTTTGAGACTGTGGTGCTATCAGTCAGTGATATTTATAAACATCACCACCTGGTGGTTTGGCACGATTGACAGGCAAGTGAAATATATAATCAACCCCTCAATATTCTTAATATTCATAGAATAGGTTATGGAAGAGGAACATTTTCTGTGATTGAAACTACAAAACTGATTGATGCACCAAGACATGCAATAGCAATAGGCCTTATTCTCACTAATGCAGAACCCCCAAATTAAAACAGTCAAGCTCCTTAAACATTAGAGACCTTGGGACATCTGAGTTTCTTGAATCATCCTTGAGTGGTGAATGAAGCTCAGCAGTGTGACAATTCTCAGAGTCCTGTGGGATTGTTAGAGTCCAGGCTTCTTTACTCACCTGTATGTCATTGTGAGAAATCACTAATTACATAAGCTATTGTGGAAGCACAAAAGCTTCCCACCTTTTTTCCTCAGCATGGTTTTCTTAGAGTATTCTAGTATAGATCTGCTTTCTTTGCCCTCCCCACTTAGACATTTGCTAAGGTTAAAGATTGAATCTTCCAAGAATCTTCAAAGTAGATTCTTCTTTTCCCGTTTCTTATGTCAGTAATGTCTATCGATATACTCCTTTCCTACTCTTAGACAACTGATTTAATCTTCTGCTCATATTCTACATTTGTGCCCAATAAACAGGGGGCACACTTAGAGACTCAGGGCATGCTGCATTACCCAAGGGCTTGAATTACCTTACACAAGTGAGCATTTAATGCTGAGGCTACTCTACCTCCCTATAAAATTTAATAATGTCTTGAAACTTCCCAAAACATGCTCAGGTTTATATGCAGAAGCTTTCTTTGACATTCATGGGTGGTCCTGTTTTAGGGTAATCACCTCAGTTGCCGGCCTGACACCTAAGAAAACAGCACCTCTTCACATGTCCCTTTTCTACTCCATCACTGCTCAAGTTTGTTCCCCTCTCAAGGGTCTTCTCTTTACTTAGGACCCCTCTCACCATCGCTTGCATCACAACTGTGGTTTATTAATGAAATAGGTTTGTAATACCCAGTTTCCTACATTGATGTCCTAAGTACAACTGTTATGATAGTGATAGGTGGAGCATTTCAGAAATAATTCCTAGACTAACTTAAGTAACAAAGGCAGGACACTCATGCAAGGTAAGTGGCTTTACTGCTTTGTTGCGGTAGACCAGGTATACTAAACTGTTTCACCTTCTGTCCTGTCTCACCTTCGTATCTCTTCTATAGCAATTTCCTTCTTCCTCTCAATCTCGCTTCCAAACACGGTCCAACACATGAAATCTGATAGTCTCTTATTTGTATGACTTGGCATATTATCTGGTCTCTCCAAAAGACTAAAAGACCACATGATGTTTTTTTCTGACAGGAGCTAACTAGTCTTTCTTTGAGCTACACTTATGATTAATACATGTTCAGTTGAATGAGACATATTCCTTTATAAAGATCTTTCTCCTGTAACAAAGTGGTAGAAGTTATACTGTTAAAATTTTGTTCCAGGAGTCTAACATTATTAGCATTTCTTGTATAGCAATTCAAACACAAGGTTTGCTAAGAGCATGTCTTTTAAACCTTAGCACATAAGAAATAGTAGATTGGGTAAGGAAGAAATACATAGATTTATTTATTGAAATTGTATGGGGGCATAAATTTCATGGGAAAATTCAGTTTTTTATTCTTGATCAGTGTCTAAGGCAAAATAATTTCCTCTCCTAACCTTTGCTGATTCTTTGTATTTTTAGGGGGAGTGGGATTTGATTCAAGAGTGTCTATAAAATGTTAGGAATTAAAGAGAAACAACATAACATCTGGAGCACTGAGCTACTCTGTGGAATTGTTCACTGGGGGTAGGAGTAAGGGAGAGGATATGCTCTCCAGTGATGACAGAGTCATGGCGCTGCACTCTCATGATCAAAAAAAGACTTCTGTCATCAGACCTGAGACTGCATCCTGACTTTGTTGCCTCCTCAATGTAACTGGGCAGGTCGCTGGGTCTCGTTAAAGCCCTTACATTTCCCATATCTGTGCTGACGAGCATGTGTGCCTCTCATTGCTGCTTGCAGGAACTGAGGAACCAAATGAATATAGAAAGCTCGTTTTACCATGTGCGCATGTAGTTACTGCTACGTTTATTTTTATTGCTTCACAGACCTTTGAACATGAAGCAAGTCTATGTCATAGACAGTAATGTGAATTAGAAAGGCAAATTTCCTGAACCTATATTTCTACAGAAGAAATTCTTCTAGAACAATTCTAAACATTTTACCAGTTTCAGTAAATCTTGATATAAGCAATTCTCATAAGAAAATGGAATCACAGAAACTGTTATATTAAAAATTGAGTGACTTTGTATTCCGAATATGTTTCATTCTTACCTTGTGTCATTGTTGGTAGGTTTTGCCCCTCAGCTTTAATTGTCAGAGAGCTTTTTGAACAGTGATCCTACCACCAGTGTTTGTAGTAAGGACACTGTGGACACAGACAGCCAGGGGCAAAAGAAATGGAGTGAGCAAAACAATCAAAGGCAACAGAGATGATTTTTAAACAAGCTCTGAAAGTCCCATTCACCAATTAATTTTTCTGGTTAAAAAAAGCATCTTTGGTTTGCATTGACAAATTTAGAATTTTATGAGAATTCCCAGATCTTGGTATCTATTTTTTTCCACACTCAGTAGAGTAATAATCCTGTGGCTCCTGAGACATTGCTCTTGCAAGAATAGTCATTATTTCTTACAGTTTTCAATAAGCACCTTTAACATCTTGCCTCTAAGAGAAACAGATAATGATCAACTAGACATGGGAAGAGGGCTGATGCAGCTATTTAAATCTGAGACAGAAGCATTTCTATGTAAATATTCCACAGCTCTAAAACATCTGCAGTATAACTGCACTTAAAGTGGGCAACAGATACTTATTGTCAAACTGAATCAACATCAAGCTGCTTTACTCTTTCTAAGTCATTGACACCTTTTAACAGATGTTAAGTGCAAGAAACTCCCCAATATGGACAGATTCTGTAAGCATTATGGCAGTATTTTGTCAGTCTTGGGAATGGATGCTCTGGAAAAGTTAACTAAAATGTTATCCTAGTGGGTCAGGGATATCGCTCTGTGATACAGTGCCAACCTGGCCAGTATGAATGAGGTCCAGATTTTGATTCCCAGTGCCAATAAATAAATTAATTAATAAAAACTAATTAAGTATTATTAACTTGCTACCTGTAACTCTACTACGTTGCTACTGGCACTGTAAGGTAACAGATAATCAAGAAGCAAGGAGAGAGAAACAACAGTAAACCATATGCAACATGGGAGAATCGAGAGAACATTAAATAAGAAGGAAAGTTAAAAGAGAGGAGGTCACCAATATGTTCACGTCAGTGAATGATTTATTATCCTGTGATACTAAAATGATAAGAACAAATTTAATTCCAGTGGGGAATGAATGAAGCCATCAGGAAAAAGCTTAAAGAAGAAACAATACCTACTGCAGACAGGATTTAGAACACAGATCAAAGATCCACAGGCACAGCCTAAGAAGGGCACTGTCTCTCCCTCCCTCTGACTTCCAGTTCATTTATCTGATCATCTTTCTTTCCAGTGTCCTGAGTCTTCAGATGCATGGAGTGTACAGCTACACTCAGTTTTAAAGCTTATCTTGCGATGCAAAGAGATGCTTACAGCAATTTCTCTGTGCTTCTCAATCCTCTGTGCAGATCCTTAGCTTTAGATTCTACACAAAACTTCTTCCCTTACCTACATCTTGTGAATGGAATACACACTGCGCAGGCTGAGCTCTGTGTCATACCACCCAGTAGTGCACTCTGGCAGCAAAGATGAGACTAGAAGGAAAACTTTCCCCAATGCTTCCCAAGGGGAAAGGCAAGAGCCTAAAGCAAAACCGACATTAACTCACATTCTCTGACACAACCATCTCTTCTTAGGGGCCTGTAACCTCACTGGGAGAGAAACCATAGACCTAATTTAAAACAACCTCTAATGAGTTTGAAAAAAGAGCTAAAACATCCTTTTCACTATTTTTACCACTCCATACATTTAAAAAATTCTAGTGTACAAAATAAACATATGGCATTTCTTAAAAGTGGAAAGAAGAAAACAGAGTGGTAGAGAATCTACCGTGCAAGCAGGGACAGGTTGGTGTAGTGCTAGGTTTTCTTCTTTGCCTAAATCCACAATATGAGCAAGGCACAGAATGGAGATAACACTAAGGAGACCTGGAAAAAACCATCTACAAAGAAAATGATACATTGGTAAATAATTAGTGTGGTGCAGTCAACACCCAATAGCATGGCATCCTGTCTCTTATGCTGTGGAGATGCTGTATTTTCCAGCCTACCTGGAACCCCCACCAGAACTACCAGCCTTAGGATGGCCAAATAGCTCAGCAGACTAAAGCACCTACCTTGGCAGAGTGCAGTGGCCAGGGTTCAAGCTCCAGCATGCCATGCCAACCCTGCCCCTGGGGGGCACTGAGATAGCAATTGAGTCTGGGCATGGTGGCATGCACCTGTAATTCCAGCACTTAGGAAGCTGAAAACAGGAGAATGAGTCCATCTATGTAGTGAGACCCTGTAGGCCCTGTATGTATTAGTTACTCTTCTCTAGTTGCTCGGACAAATACCCCACACTTGAAATGAGGGAAGGAAAGGTTTATTTAGCTCACTGTTACTGGAGGTTTCAAGACTCTGCTCCCACTCTACAAGGTCTGGAGGAGAGTCTGGAGTGCTAACCTGTCCAGGACAACCCTCTCCACCTCTCTGAGAAAGCACAGGATAGCCAGTTTAACTTTTCATGCCTCTCTGGTCCTGCCACTCAGGGCCCACCCTGACCCTCTGGCCCTGCCCCTCAAGCCACTCCTTGCTCCTCCAGCTGCTTCTGACCCATAACTTACATGAGGCTTCGGGGGGGAGGGAAGCTAGATACAAACTATAACACTGTACTAAATACATTAAAAAAAAGGACTGCCAACCTGGCACTAGGCAGTTCTAAGCTGATCTACACCGTTTTGCAAGCTGTGGCAGAAGAGGTCTAAATAGATCCTAGAGATGTGCTGAATATCATTCCACGTGTATTTAGCAGTACTGTCTTATATATTTAAAAATTACTGAGGATAGATTCTTCATATTCAATGTTCTTATTATAAAAAAAAGTCTTCAAACTTAATAGCATATGTATTGGTACACATAACTTTTAGAGTTGTAGAAAATCACTTAGCATTTCTCTACAGTGTTCCATTCTTTACCTACAAATGCTCAAAAATGAACTATGATATTTTAATAAATGTTACTGAATATTACTAAAAGAAGAAGACTTGGGATCCCCACCAGCAGTGCTCAGCAGTAAGGAAACCTCTGCACTGCCTCATAGTGTCAATGGATTGATTATAGGGGCTGCAATCAAGAAGCACCTGAGCCGTGTTATGGGAGAAGATTCCAAAGAGAGCCCAGTGTGAGTTACACCATGACCCACAGGGACCTTTCCCCTTAAAAGTTTAGAGAGTTTAAATGAAGAAAGTGAACTTTCCATCATTCCAGGGATGGGCGTGGTGCTACATTCTTGAAACTCAAGATAAAAGAGGCTGAGGCAGAAGGATCACAAGTTTTAAACCAGCTGGGGTGACTTAAATGAGACTTTGTCTCAAAAAAACAGAAGTGAAGATACAGCGGAGTGGTAAAATAATCATAAGCTTAAGTTTATATATTGCAAGAAAAAAATACTAGAGAAGATGAATCAGTGCCCTGATACTTTTCCTTTAAAAAACTGTCAAGAAATACTGTTGAGCCGGGCATGGTGGCACACGCCTGTAATCCCAGCACTTGGGAGGCTGAGGCAGGAGGATAGTTGTGAGTTTGAGACCAGCCTGAGCTACAAAGTGAGCTTAAGGCCAGCCTGAACTGCATAGTGAGACCCTGTCTCAAAAAGACAAAAAAAAAAAAAAAAAAAAAAAAAAAAAAAAAAAAAAAAAAAAAAAAAAAAAAAAAAAAAAAAGAAAAAAAAAAAGAAAGAAATACTGTTGAAATGAAAGACTTCAATATTATAAACCATTTCTTAACATAACATATGGCCAGATTTTAATCTAAAATCTCTTGCCATACCATAAATTAGGATGATCTCAAACTCAAAACATAAATCAATATTTACCAATACTGAGATAGCAGGTGCTCATCTTACTGATAAATGTTGTGGTCAGTAGTAATGAATAACTCAATAAGAGGTACTTCAATAAAAACTAGGAAGCTATTTAGAAACAATGAATGAATTGAAGACTTAGCAAAGGAAGATAAAGTCTTTGCAATAAATAAAAAAAAAAGAAGAACAAAGAGTAAATATATATATATATATACACACACACACACACACACACAAACAAGGCAGCTAAAGTAACTGTACTACTAATTTTTACTAGTTCATTGAAAGAAACAATGCTTACATTGTTTAACCAGTCTTATATGCCTATATCTGGTAATCAGAACAACTACTTTGAAGATAAAAATGTGCAATACAATAACCATTGTTAATTTCTTATCATCTTGTTGCCAAATTCTATGGTTTTATTGTCTTTAAAATAAATAATAAAAAGAAGAATTCCATAAATGACAAAGAAAATAACCAATATATAAAACTGAAAGAATAGATTCAAATGCAAAGTGGAGAACCTAGAGAAATGGACAAGTGAAGTGGAAGGAAAAACAATAAAGACAGTCATCATTGAGTAACATAAAGAAAACAGGCCAAAGAGTAGAGGAACTGAGCCTTCTGGGGCAATTAGTTGCAATAGAACTTGAGTTCTGTGCCATCAAAATTCCAAATAGACAAATTGGGATGAAAATTACTCATGGGCATAATGATTAAAAACTTCTAAAACATGGTCCCAAATCATTAAATCTCTATATTCCCAAAGCAAAATTATTCCAAAGAAAGAAACAAAGAAAAAAATCCCTCCACAATATTCATCATAGTCATAATTCATCATCCATGACAGTCAAACTTTTTTTTTTTTTGGCGGACCCAGGGATTGAACTCACACCCTTGTACTTGCCAGGGAAGTGCTTATTCTACTGAGCTATCTCTCCAGCCCTCAGATTTTCAGCAAATAAAGGCAAAATAACTTCCCTGAAATTAGCATGAGAGAAAACACCTTCCACAAAAAGAAGAGCAAAAGGCAGTATATTTCTCATTAGTAGTTTTATAAACAAGAAAGAAACATAACAACGTTTTTCAAGAACACAAGGAAAATCAGTGAAACACCAAAAATTCCATTTAGTGCAAAAGATATTTCAGGATTAAAGGAAGACATCAAGATCTTTTGGAAGAAAAATGATGAGCTCATCTATTTCCCCTATAGGAAAATAAAATAAAAACACACAGTCAAAAATAATGCAAAAAATTTCTGAAACAATATACTAAAAATAAAAAAGGAAGTAAAAGAAAAAGAGAAAACTAGACTTCTTGTTTGTTTTTCCAAATTTATGCATAGTGCTTGACTTAATTTAAGTCACTTCATGTTATGTCCTAAGTGTAGGTAGAAAGATTAGGCGTGCAGCTCAGCGCTGTAGTTTTCACCCCCCCACATCTAAGGAGGCCTTGGGTTCTATCCTCAGTACCAGAGAAACAAAGCAAAACAGGAATTTAAAAATATGTGTAAGTAAATTGACCTGATAGAAGGTAAGATTTTAAGGCTTCCTTCAAACTAGTGAAAAAATAAGATTATAGATTGAGACAATATAGTAACCTCTACACATATGATGCAGAAAAGGCACATGTAAAACTCTGAAGAAAATCAATACAGAATCAAAAAGATTCAAGTAACCCAGAGAACATCATGAAAAATAACAGAAACTAAATATGAAGCAAGTAACATTTAAAAATAGCTCTATTTAGCAGTCATGGAACAGTTTAAACATTAGCAGAATATATCGTGTTTTTGAGGGCTGCTGTTGCACATGTCAACATAAATGATAGTGCAGAGCACAAAATAAGCATGAACAGAGCTGAATAATAGAGAACATAAAGAGTGCTTCTACCTAGTAAAGAGCAATTAAACTGGACACAATAAAAACACTAGAGGAAAATCTCTAAATGCATAGAAATTAAGTAATGTATCTCCTAAATATATGGAATGCTAGCAACAGAGGAATGCTGAACACACCTATAGAACAAAATGGAGACATCACAGGGAGATTAAAACACACATTGAAATAAAATGCAAATAGCACAACCTTAACTGTGTACAACTCAGTAGAAGACACGCAGAGGGAGCGCCTCTGCCGCCACTGATGATTACTGGAGAAAAGGGCGGAGTCAGAAATTAGCAGTTGTGGCTGCCAGCTCAGGAACTTACAGACAGGACAGACAAACGCAGAGGAGGCAGCAGGAGAGGCAGCTGAATGAGCGTAAACAGAAAAATAGTAAAATGAAGGAAAAGAGAAAAGGCAATGTGCCAATATTTGGAATAAAGAAGGATTTATTGCTGAATATTCTCTGGGCACCAGAATGATAGTTAAGGGTAATGTGAACAATTGTATTCATATACCTCACAATTTACATGAAAAAAGCAATTTCTTAGAAGTATAATTATTTCATTTCATGCAATTCAAGAAAGATAATTTGAATAACTATCAAATTGAATAACTATGAAAATTCAATTTATAATTTAAAACCTAACAAAAAAAAAACCCTTCGTCTTCATCACTAATCTTCTAGGTCCAGACAGTGTTCCTAAATATTTAAACAATAAATATGAATTCTAAACACATTGCTCCAGGATAAATAAAGGAAAGGAACACTCCAAAATTAATTTTATGAAGTTCATATTAATCTGGATTCCAAATTACACAAACACACGCAAATGGTATACCAACAATCCTTATGTGAGATGCAAACATACTCAACAAAACATCAGAAAATAAATATCTCATCACAACTAAAACACTCTACAATGTGATCAAATATTCTTTATACCAGGAATATATGGTTGGAATTAACATTGTAAACTGAATCAATGAAATACATTATACTAAGAGACTAACAGTTTCACATTATTATTTCAATAGAAGAAAATCAACTCCAGAAAGCCATCAACTATTCATGAAAACCAGGCTTAAAAAAATTAAGAAGCTTGGGAACTTTAACATGGTAAATGTATAAGCAGAGTACAGTTAATATTGTGAAAGTGGTGAAAACTTAGTGTCTTATAATATTTGAAATCAAAGTAATGGGCCAGCAGATAGCTCAGTAGAATAAGTGCTTGCCAGGCAAATGCAAGGTCCTGAGTTCAATCCTCTGTACCAAAGGAAAAAAAAAAAAAAACCTTGTTACTGAAATCAAAGTAACAACAGTTAGCATTACCACTCCTATTTAACGCAGAGCCAGAAAGTCTACCCAGTACAATCCTATAAGACAAATGATAAAAATATAAAATAAATATTTTTTGCTTTATGGATTACATGATTGTCAACAGAAATTTCCATGAAAGTTACAAAAATCACAAGAACGAATATAGAACATTGTAGAGGTTATGGGTAATAATTTTTGGGCATAAGTACCCATTGGCATTTATTGCATTGGTATCAATATTTGAAAAAAGTATTTCATCACAACTTAATATTCAATAGGTATAAGTACAAAAAAGTCTAGCCTAAAAACTACAAAATATGAAAGAAATTAAAGATATAATACGTAATGGGGAAATAAAACAATTTTCTGGATTATACAATACAATAAAGACAAGAAAGAAAGAGAAGGAAGCAAAGGACAATGAACTAATATATGGATGAGATCCTACCAGCTCTCCATTCTTAACTACAAATATGTATTAATAAAAAAGGAAAGCAATACAAAGCAATCAATGAATTCCAAGCTGTTACACAAGATTATTATTATTGTTAGGCCATGAAATTGTGATCAGTACTTAAGATTATTCTAAAATTTTTGTGTCAAAGAAACTATAAGTGAAACATACCTGAGAGATGAAAAGCCTGCCCAGCTGAGCACTCAGCATAGAGCTGTGGGACTGCACCGTGTTGGCAGGCTGGCACCTCCAGGGTGTGGAAAGAGGACAGGAAAGGGGCCGCGAGTCCATGAAGTGGCAGTGTCCATCAGGCTGGCAATGCGATATGAAACATAATGCATTAAACTTTTGTGAAAGATAAGAGATCCTTAGAACTCACAGAAAGACCAAGAGTTCTTGGATTTTACATGGATAGCATGCTGCATGCAAGGAAGAAATTGAGTTGTTGGTATAATTTTTGAATACTTCAAAAATTTTTAATCCAATCATTAACACAAAGGTAATGGAAAAGATTCCACAGGCTGAAAAATGTATTTACAAAAAATACATCATGACCTACCAATAACTAAAATATTTAAAAGAATCTCAGACACCGACTTAAAAATCCCATTCAAAAATTCGAAGAAGATAGGAAGAGATATTTTCTCTGGAAGGAATACAGATAACTAGTACATGTTCAGCATTATTTGCCAGTAGGAAAACACAAATAAGAAACAGTGAGCTACTACTACACTAACAGCAGCAATGCTAAATTAAAATAAAAATCACAGAAATTTGGCTCTAGATAGATGTTAAGAAACCAAATCATTGGCAAACTGATGGTGGTGATGGACAACAGTATAAGTGGAAAGAAATCTGATGGGTGTCATGATAAACTTTCAACCGGCATCTGGTCCTACAGTGGTAATCCTAAGATCCTATTTCCACAAAAGATTATCTTAAACTTACACTAAATTTGTGAGAAACGGTTAGAGAAGTGTCTTAGTTTTCTTTAATAGCCCTTACAGAGCAACAACCCAGGCTCCTTCAACAGACAAATGGTTAAAAAGCAAAACGAACAACATAAAACCCAGGTAGCAGATCTATAGCTTGCAAGACTGCTCTCTAAGAGTAAAATCCCAAACATATTCATGCACAGGATTTTACATAATCTCCCAAAATTATGCTGGAAATCAAAAACAAGTCCCAAGTTGATAAATTCTGCGATTCCACACATATCTTAGTGTTCCTAAAATGACCGCATTATAGAACTGGATTAGCTGTGGAACTGGTTCAGAAGGAAGCCTGAGTGCAGGAAAGTGAAGGATACAAAAGGACAAGATACGTTGTCCTCGGGGCTCAGCATTCAGGCTCCTTTGCTAGAGAGCCTGAGGCTGGAACAATGCAGGACTGCAGCCAACCTGGGAAATTGAGGGAGACCTGGTTGCAAAAGTAAAAATTAGAAGGAGATGTGATTACTTATAGAGCAATAAATTCAATGGCCAGTACCTACAAAAAAGCAAAATAATAAACTTTCTTGCTAATGGAAATGTTACGCATCTTCATTGTGTTCTTGCCACTATTTCTTTTCTTGCTGTACTATAGGTTTCAAGAAGTCCCTTTGCCAAAAACTAGGAAAATATCATTCAGGTGCTGTCTGTATTATTTGTCACAATTTCATCTCAATCTATAATTACTTGGCAGTAAGTTTAACTGAGAAATAAGCCATTAAAATTTCTATGCACAGTAAATTGACTTTTAAATGTTACCCAAAACATAATAGATGCATAAAGTGTGAACTTACTCCCAATTCTAGACAAATAGTCTGTCCTTCGATAATTCACAGAAAGGGGAAACCTTAAACATTTTCAAGCTTAAGACATTAAAATAAAAGTAAGATACACTTGGTGCTTAGGACAGTGGTCAAAATCAAGTGCACTTGGCAGGATTTATTATTTTTCTGTTAAATTCCTGAAATGTTCTCTATTTGTGAACACAGTATTATTTGCTTGTCTTATTTTGTTTTTGCAAGAGGGAGAGTCAAAAGAGTTTGCTTTGTTCATTTCATATTGACACAGGGAAGTAAAACTCCCAACCTGACCTGGATAAGTTCGTGTTCTCCAAAACCGAAGAATGACTTTTAGAAATAAACGGAGGTTGAGGAAAAAAACTTTATTGGATAGAAAAGCTTCTGTTGGAGAGGGACAGAAGGGGGACCCAAGCGGGTTGCCCAGGGAAGCTGTCTCTTTTAGGGACTTTTACAGGGCAAAACCGTGTGGGACTAAGTAGGGAAGAGGTCTCACTTAGGTGGGTGTGGGGTGGGACAAAACTATGGTCAACCAATGGGATTACAAGCACCATTGCTCAGGTAAAGTTGATTAGGCCCAGGAACAAATGGGGAAGGAGTCATGCAGTAAACCAGCATGAATACAGGACAGGGTCTCCTCCCCTTGGGGGTCGGGCTAGTGACTCAGTTGGGTCTTTTTAGGTGATTGCTACCTATTTAGAATATCAATCCCAGGTGCTATTCTTTTAACATTCGTTTGGCCTTTAGGTCTGGTTCCCAGCAGGAGCATCCAGCCCTCCAATAGTTGTCATTGTCTTCTGGGTCAACTCCTTCTAGAGCCTGGCACTGTCTGTCTATAATATTTCTAGCTAACTCAGCTGTCTGCAACATTATGTCACATGAGTTGAGAATATATAATGATGAAGACATTCCAGATGTCAGGCTTTAACTGGAAAATGTACCCAAAAAGTGTGTGTTTAGAGGAGGGTTGTGCAATGCATTGGGACTGGGTTGCCTATGACTGACCTGTCACTAGGAGGGTCATGTGACAAGGGCCTGGCTATTCTGGAAGAGAAATTAGAAGGTTGCTTCCCTTCATCTTCCAGAAAGTTCTCCCAGATCTCTGACGATATCACTTGATCATGACAAGCAAACCTAAACATTTTGCTTTATGTAGAGCACAGTGATATTATTGCCTCTGGTGGTTCTTTCTAAAGATGGCTCACCAAGTAAATGTCATGAGTTTGGGGTTGCTCACCTCTGCTGGAGTTAGATCACAGGTTCTCCCCTCCAAAGAAGAATTTAATGAAGCCAACAAAAAGCAGTGGCTAAGTTTATTTCAAAGAAATAAAAGAGAGGAGTATGGGAGAATCTGGCTCTGCAGAAAGAGTTTGGGTGAAGTGAAAGGCAACAAGCAAGAGGAAAATGCACCCCAGAGGATGCAGGGCAGGCCGCTCTGAAGAGCACCGTGGGAGTGAGCTCTTCTCGGTGCCTGTGTCTTTCATGTCATCCGCATCTCTGGAAAATTTGTGAGTTCATGAGGGCCAGTGCTGGATCTTAAGACTCAGGCTGGTGGTAGGTGAAGCCCTTCTGTTAAAACCCTGCTATAGGGACCTGGGGAGATAGCTCAGTAGAATAAGCTCTTGCCTGGCAAGCACAGGGTCCTGAGTTCAATCCCTAGTACAAAAAAAAATGAAAAATCATACTAAGTTCTTAGGAGAAGTCCACATGTAAGCCTTTAGGAACTTCTCTATGTGTTCTGACGTATTGTAATTAGTAGGTCATGCTGACTTTCCCGTGCCTTAATTACCTATCATCATCTCCTTCTCTGTCTCTGTCTCCATCTCCTTCTTCTTCCTGAAAATCAGACCTTTCTTTTGACAACAAGTCTTAGCTTACCCTCCAGTCAATCATAGCTACGCTTAATATATCCCCAGAGTTTCTGTTATGATGGTTGGAAATATCTATTTAAGAAAAGACAAGGGGCCAGGGAGATGGCTCACTGGAATAACTGCTTCCCTGATAAATGCAAGGCCCTGAGTTCAATCCATGGTTCTGCCAAAAAGCAACAACAACAACAACAAAAAAATTCATTTGAGGCCAGGGAGATAGTACAGTAGAACAAAGTGCTTCCCTGGAAAGTGCAAGGGCTTAAATTCCATCCCCAGTTCTGCACAAAAAAAAAGAAAGAAAAAGAGAGACAGCTGTTTAAACATCATATTTTTCTTATATTTTTACAACAGTTTATATATAAACTCATGAAATCAAAGTTGTTAATAATGTAATGTTAGAGTAGGACTTAGAAATGAAAGAAGAGATTTACTACATTGAAATAACTACTAATATGCTTCATGTTTTAGGAGACATATTTTCTGAAGTCTAGTAAAAAATAGAATCTATCATTTTTTTCTGAAATTTCTACGCATTTTTCTTCTTTACCACACAGTAAAAAATATGTCGTCCATGTGCATCTCCTACATAAAAATTTATAACAGAGGAACCAATCAGTGCTCTACAGATCCCTACTCTAACAGAAGAGCATGGATTAGAATTGTGGTGTTCTGGTTCCTGATTGTATAGGTGCAGGCACTGTCTCAATGCTCATTTCCTTGACTGTCATGTAATAGAGCAGGTACTGATAGCCTTAAATATGATCGGAATTTCTTTTTTTTTGGTGGAACTGGCCCTTGTGCTTGGCAGGGAAGTGCTTATTACATTAAGCCATCTTTCCAGCCCCTAGCCTTAAGTATGAAGGAGCATATTGTTGAGCTTTTGTTTGTTTTCTGCAATTTTTTTTTTTTTATTCTAAAGAGGGAGGAATCGCTGCGCATGGTGGCACAGGCTGTAATCCTAGTACTCAGGAGGCTAAGGCAGGAGGATTGTTGTGAGTTCGACACCAGCCTGAGCTACAAAGTGAGCTTAAGGCCAGCCTGAACTGCATAGTGAGACCCTGCCTCAAAAAGACAAAAAAAAAAGGGGGGGAATCATTCAAGTACATCCCTAGCATTTATTATTATTATTATTATTATTTCTTTTTAATGATACTGGCAAAGAACAGCTTTCTCTCTCTTTGATCATGCTGCTTTAAGTTAGGGATTAGGCAGACAAGCTACTAACAGTATGAGAAATTTTATCTAATAGAAGAAAGAACAGCATTCAGAGAACAGTCATTTAAAAGGTCTTTCCACATTAAATACTCCTGCTTTCAAAGATCCCTGCGAGCAGCACATAAATTTACTGTTGTTAAGGCTGCAGCTCTGAATGGCAATTGATTACACTGCTCCTCAGCTTTTCTTTTGATTCAGCAATCTTGCTTATTTTATGTGTTCATTTGCAGAAAGCTTTCTTTACAAGTTGAATAAAACTTCGCACACAATTCTTCATCTGATCTGAAAAACATACAGATGATACTTCCATTCATTCAGTGTGCCTAAGCTTTTAATCACTGTTAAGTTATGTAATATATACATTTACATTTGAAACAAAGTTTAAAGTTGTCAAATCAAATGGCCATATTAAACTTTCAACAGGACAAGTCCAATAAATGCGAGGTGGAGGGAAAGAAATTACAAAGGTTAATTTTACAAAGATTAAATATCAGTCAAATGTGTTTACCAGGGAACTTAGAATATAGTTTAATATCAGAAACTCTAAATGAGGAAAAATGTATTGTCTTTCTATTACACATATATAAACCACTTCAGAAAGTTCTCCATCTGGTAGTCATGCCCACATAGGACACAAACAGACCCTTCACAACAAGGAAAGTCAGAGAAAATACAGAATATCTGCAGACAGCTGTTGAATTACTGAGCTGAAATACAAAGGCTAGAATTGTGGAGAAGAAAGGCGGCAGACACCACCTGACATTCTGAGGTGCGCATTCTCCTGGGCATGTCTGTTGATTTTAGGCTTGGTCGGGAGGCTAAGTATCAAGGATTTACCAGTCCAGCAGGCAGCGGATCGGGAGACCTTTTGCTTTCCGTATTAGAGAACTGATTGGCTCTTCACAAGCTTACTTATGAAATTTACTTAATTCTTAGGCTTCATGAAGCAAAAGACTAGAATTTTAAGGTGGAAACTTCTCCATAGCAAAGCAGGCATTCTGCCTGCCCATAGACAACATACAGACTGATAAATTTCCATGACAAGAGCAGTGTAAAAAGGCCAATTACCTTTTAAGTAGCAGCAACAACAAGAACATAAAATTTGAAAAAAACAATTTAATGTAGTATCATAAATACCAAATAGCTACTAATCTACAAAAACTTACTGATTTCTAAGTAGAAATGTTCAAAAATTCAATGACAAAATATATTAAGATTTAAAAATAGAAGTATTGTAAAAATTTCATCTTTCTTCAACATTTAATATAATCCAAATCCAAATCTGTTTTTGGAACTGGACATAGTTGCAAAATATTTCCAGCAACTAAAAAGACCAAGATTAAACTAAAGAAAATCACCTTAGCTTCAAGTTAATTTGATGGAAAACAGAACAAGAACTGGTTGCTTTACTTCAATAGAATGAGAGCCGGTGTGGTGGCACATGGCTATCATCACAGTGGTTGGGAGGCTGAACACAGGCAGACACTACAAGTCTGATCTGTGCAGTGAAACCATGCAGACCCTGTATTAAAATACATTAGAACAAGGAGCAAAAACTTTAGCCTAGCAACTGTGAGGTCATGAGTTCAATTCCCAGTAACTCCCCAAAATTATAAAAAATTAAGTTGGTATGTTATAAATATAAGGACAGAACAGCAAAGTCCAGAAAATAACTCATGCATGCTATTTTAACATATATATATATATATATATATATATATATATATATATATCATATCTTTAATATGTGATATTTGATTAATTCAAGATCAACATGGGAAGAAATAAGGATCTTAAACTCTACATGATACCTATGGTAGGCCAAGAATTGTCTATCCAAGATGTCAGTGACCTAAGCCTGAAGCCAGTATGTTCCCATGTATAACAAAGGAATCACAGTATTGCAGTTGAAAATGTACTTGTTTAAAATAGAGAACCAAAACAGTAATACCTGCATGTGTGCACTGTTATCACATGGGTCCCTAAGACTGGGACAGGAGAAAGAAGAGGTAACAGTAAGCAGTCTGAGAGCTCCACTTGCCATTGTTAGTACAATTTGGAAATAACCTGTAATCATCAGAGAAATGCCAGTTAAATCCACCACAGCCTTATTACAATGGCTAAAGAGGCAGGTGAAGGGTAGGTAAGAAGAGACTGACTTTGTTGAAAATATGAAGCAATTGGAGCAATTTTTATTCTCATACAGTTGATGGTTGAGTCAAGTTGAGACATATACTTTGCAAAATAATTTAATAACATCTATTAAAATCATAAGTGTATTTCACATTTGCAAACCTGTCTTTAGGTATGTGAACTATAATTTTTCATACATGTTATCCATTCTGCAAGTAAATGAAAGCTCAGAGCAATTCTATTTGTAGAATACAAACACCGAGAAAAGCAACCCATCTTCATATCAACAAATAAAATGGCTAAACACATAGCATACCTACCCCTGAACATTATTTATTAATGCTTGAAGTTGCTTAATAAGCACAAGCACAAATAACTGTAAGGATATGATAAATATTATCTAAGCAAAAGATACATAAAGCAAACAAAGACTTTAGTTTATTCCAATTTTCTGTGAAATTTACAAACTGGCATTACAGAGTTTTCATGTTAGAAGATGGTAATGGCAGTCATTTTCATTGTAAGAGGATAAGTGAGGGCAAACTGAAAGAAAAATTGATTTTTAAATCTGTATAAATGGAAATTTTGAGTTGAGACAGCAATTTAACATCCACTTTTTCTTGGAGGAATGTGCTACCATCAGTTCCAGCCCAACTTTTATTGCTCATTAAGTATTTCCATGCAGTTATACCAGGTTTTATCCATGCAGGCTGATTACTTGTTCCCATAACCAAGCCACATTCAGTATTGAAGGAAACAAAGCAAAGTCAAATAACTAATTCAAAGTTACATGCTTAATTTCAAAAACTTTGTGGAATCCAAGGATGGGGACCTGAATGATACTGCAGACTTTTTCAATAAAACACATGCAGAGGAGAAGAAAGGAGTGAAAGAACAGGTGTGAAAGCAAGGTTACAGGTCTCATTAAGTTTTCCCAAGGTAAAAAAATGCTGGCCCTATTTTGGAAGTAGAATGAGTTTCGTTAGTGCTGATCTGTGATTCAAATTTCTTTATCAGTAGGAAGAAAACAAAGCAAAAAAGAAAAACTTGGAGTGTTTTGGTGCCTTAACTCTTGTGACAATGAACAACTTTCAAGTTGCCAGAGTAGGCGGGGCAACCTTTTGCCTTAAGAAACACATGCACTTTTCTGTGCTATAGCTCAAATCAAAATGTCTCCCACAGCTTCATGCCCTCACAGTTTAGGTGTTGACAGGGACAGTGAGTGGATCTTGAGATGCTGGCTTGGTCCCTAGTGAACATACAGCTAAATGTGGTATTTGGATAAAGTTTAGTTGAATGTAGTGGGTTATTGGATTGGTATTTTCTTCCCTCTTCTTCCTTTGCTCTCTCTCTCTCTCTCTCTCATCTCTCTCTGTCTCTGTATCTTTCTCTTTGTCTCTCTTTGTTTCTCTTTCTCTTTCTCTCTCTGTCTGTCTCACCTGCCACCACGACATGAGAAGTGGTCCCTCTGTCATGTGCCTCTCCTCTGCTATCCCTCCTAGCTTAGGAGCCAGATAATTAGAGAATGAAACCTACCTAAAGTATGAACCAAAATAAACATTCCATCCTTTAACTTGAGGGTATTGAATATCTTCTCCCAGAAGTGAAAAATGTAACTTATACAATATGAATGGTTTTAATGTTTTGCTTCTTGACCTAGGAGATAAAACTTGCACTCAGAGGCGTGTACTTTGTAGTTCAAAATGAATTGAATTAAATATATAACAAATATTTCTGATTCTTGCTAAAAATTATTCACAACCAAAAGTGGAATTAGCTTCATCTTGTGAAGAAAAGCTGAAAAATACCAGGAAAAAAATCCAAAATTGAGAGTTCTTCATGACTAGAGAGAAAAAAATGAGAATCCAATATCACCAATTCAATGCCACAATGAAGACAAACGCAACCACGGCATTATTATGTGAAAAGAACAGAAATACAAGAGGATAAAAAGGAAAACAAAACTCTTAGCATCTGAAGAAGTTATGATGACAGCCAATATAGGGTAAACAAGAACATGAATGGAAAATTATTATAATTCACTTTATGTCCTGAAATTAAGTAGATGAAAAATCAACATGGGATCAGTTATGATGTTATATTAGCCAAATAAACAAAAATTTATAAAAGCAAGTTATTTACTTAGTGGTGAAGAAAAAGTAAAATTCATTTATAACAATAGAAAATACAAAATTTCCGCCAATAAATGTAACTTATGATTGAACTTTTCAGAGAAAATTCAATCATAATCCATACAGAGAAACCAATGATTAATTCTAAAAAATTTATGAAGAAGAAAAATTCAGAAAATTTGTGTGTCTGTTCTCCTCTAGTGATGAATAATTGATAAGGTAAACTCATTCAAAAATTTATATTTATAAAAAAGGAATCAGAAGTTATAATGAATAGTGGCATATCCATATTTAAAATAATTTTGAATAAAGAAAAGTTCAGTACTTTATTTTTCATCAGGAATTTTCAAAAGCTTTAAGATTTGAAAATAATCCTGTCTCTGAAATAGAGAAATCCCCACAGAATCCCTGAGTATAAAATATAAAATGGCTAGAACTCTTATGTAGTAAAAGAAAATATGGTTATTCAAACTTATTTAGAAATGGTTAGAGAAAATCAGACATTTTAAACATTTTACTACCATTTTATAATTATCCATAATTCCAGATGAGTTACCAACACTTTTTCTTTGTATGACATATTAGTATGTTTATTAGTTTAAAATTATTTGAGAATCCAAGTGCACTGCTAAAGCACAAACCCATAATATTGCACTCATGAATCCTTTATAAAGTAAAATAGTGGCATGTACATGCAAGTGCATGTGTCCACAAGCCGGCAGAGGCCTGGGAAAGGGTGCTTCTTGAGGAGGGCACGAGGCTGTTCCCTAAGCCTTGGTATGTAACCACTGAGGGAAGAATCTGTTTTATCATCAGAGATAGATTTGGAAAGAATGGTAAGTACAAAAAGTGGTATTCAGAAAGGTCTCTTTTACTGTCTTAATCCAGTCAAGGAGGCTGTGTTCTCATTAATAGTTTTTGGTGGGCCCTTCTATCATTGCCTGTTGATAATAATAATGTCTACTTTTTCCTGTAAAAAACATGTTTTCATTTCATCCACCATTGCCTTGAGAAATGCAGGAATACATCTTATGCATGCTGAGCAAGAGGAGATATCCTGACTTGCTGTTCGAGGCTCAGAATAAGAAGGGGCACATGGTGTGATTCTAGGCAATAAAGTGTGGAATGCTTTTCCTAAAAACTGATTCCTTTTCACAGGTAGTCTGATACACACCTCTGTTGTAAGACACAGCTGCAAGTTTAGGGCCCCTTTGGTGGCCCTTTTGTGACCAGGAAGGAAATATCAGGGGTGTGGGATACAAAATGGGGATTTAGTGAAATTGTGTCTGAACAAATCAGCAACATATTCTTATCAATAAACTACTGTAAATCTTTTCAGTTACTTATAACGAATAGCATCTTAAATCATGGCATAACAGAAGAAACAAAACACTGTCTCAGAACACAAGGTGGCCTTCACCCTTGTATCAGGTGGACATAACACAGGAAAGCTTTCTGTCCCACTACCAGGTCTGGATTTGATTGTTAATAAAGCACTTAAGCAAACTTGAGATTGTGAAGTATTTCTCATCATTCTGATACATGTATGTTTTTCTTAGCATCTTGCAGTCTATAAACAGAATTATTTTTCCCAAATGCCCCCATACCATTTCTTTGAAATAAAATCATCAATGAGAGAACTTCTATCTTCCAGTCTCTAAACAAATGTGGAAATCCAACACTCAAGATCCTTAGAAACACAGAACAAAATTGTCTTCACCGGCTCCACAGTTTTGTCTTACCTTTCCATGCTTTCAATCTGATGGTTAAAGTATCCCTTGTTTTCTTTCTTTGGAGTTGAGCTCAAGCTCTTTCCTTTATGTAGTAGTCCTAAATAAAACCTTCCTTGATTCTTATTCTTGTGTGGTATGTTGATCTATTTATTTATTTTTTCACAAGAAAGGAAGGAAAATATTTTTTGAAAATGAAGTGATTATATAATACTAAAAAAAACACTGAACTGCTTTACTTTTCATTTATGTTTATCATTTTATTATAGACAGCTAAGTTAGGGAGAAATGCTATAGGCAATTAGACAGGCTTGGCCTCCATGGAGTCATTGCATAGGATGAAAATTAGTGCAACTCAGACTGAAAGCTTATCTGTTGAGGGCCAGGCCTCAAGAAGGAGATTGGGTGACCAGGCCTGGATGCTTCCCCAAGGGATGAACAGTAGGTTAGGGATTGTGTCACCCCCTCATGGGCTGCTGGAACCCTCTCATTCTTCTCTTCCTAAAAAGACCCTCACTCTTTCTAGGTGTCCTGTCTTTCCATATCCTGCCTAGACTCATAATCTTACTGGTTGATAATAGTTTTGTACCTACCTCACAAATTTATGCCCACCTGATAATTTTGCTGACTGTAAACCTTTCTTTTTTGTATAGTAGGGTCCATGGCAACCAATCTTCCAACCCCCTCCTGTCTTTCAGAAGCAGTATCTTTCCATCTCAATCAATATTTTCTGCTTTTAACCTCTCTTGTTAATTCATTATTTGGCTTTGGGGAACACAAACTCACCACATATGACATCTAGTAAATTGGGAGTAACAAGTACCTCTCCTACACCTATGAAGGAGAGGAGTTATTGATACAGGGGAATGAAACTTTCAATCTGAAAGATACCTGGGATTTAGTTCACATTCTCTAAAACCAAAGATTGAATTTTAGGAAAAAGCAGGGCTTAAGAGCAAAATATATTTATTGGGAAAAGAAAGCTTCTGTCCAAGAGAGGGACAGAAGGGGACCTGAGTGGGTCTCCTGGGAATCTTGAGTTTCTAGGGATTTTTGTAGAGCAAAATCATGTGGTGAGAGGATCTAAGATGGAAAAGATGGGAACTCGCACGTGAGGAAGGATAAAACTACGGTCAACCCGCAAGGTAAAATTACTCAGGTAGAATTGATTGCATCTGGGACCAGATGGGAAAGAGTCACACAGAAGGTGGGCACAAATATAGAACACAAGTTTATCCAGTAGCCAGTAGCGGTTGGATCAGTGACTCTTCCTGGCTTCCTCAAGGTGATAATCATTTCTGATGCTTATCTCTAAGGAAGTATGCATTTGTTTGATCCTTGCTCTGGCTCACATCAGTAGTGTCCATCTCTCTCAAGGTTGCAAGGTATCTTGGCCTCCCTGTTGTCTCCTTGTGGGCCTCGCCCTGTCTGACTGCCTATAACACTTCTGCCTAACTCAGCTGCTTACAACACTGTCATTCACATATATGAAAGGTGGATATAATGTCAATGCAATATAATAGTGAATGAAAAATTTTTTACACAGAGAATGGGACCTAATTTCAAATATACATGTAAGGAAAAATTTCCCCAAACTTATGTACTTATTTTTTTCAAATATTGCAATGCTTCTCAAATACAACAGTGAATGTCAAAGGTAAGTAAAATAATAAAACATGTATCTGAATAAAGTTAAAAAAAAAAGTGGTGAAAGGAGGAACATAAAAGTATTAAAAGCAAGTTCACCTGAATTGCTAGAGGATAAATTCCAAGGAAATGTGGGTACATCAGGCAAGGAAGATCATACTCTACTAAAACCAGAGAGGAAGGAAAAAAGGCTTATGCTTCACAGGTATCTGAAATATTGTGATTTAAAGAGGGCCGGCCTTCAGTATGCAACAGAATTAGGCAGGGTTGGGCTTGCAGGCCTTTGATCTCAGGCATATTCCTTTCTATCTCCAGGTTTTACCCTCTTCCTCTAAAGGAAAAGCTTTAGACACAAAATTTGATGATAACAAAAATTATACAATTTTATGATACTTGCAGTACTCAAGTAAGTAAGGAACAATGGATCAGGGTTAATACTGGCTTTGATTCCTCTCCAAACATAAATATTTTGCAAGCACATTCATCAAATAAGTGAGAATAAATTTCAAAGACACTAATAAAGGTTTGATTTTAATTCTGAAAAAAAACCTGAAATCTAATAACCAAGTGGCCTCCCACTGCAGTTCATGGCTCAGTGGGTCTGAATACCTAATGCCCTGAGATACTCCAGCTTATTTGGGTCTAGCCAATTCTTCTCTGTGAAAAGCCCCTGAAGTGGTTTCCCTTGGTACTGGAGTTGAAGCCAAATTGTTCCTTTTAGTTGTGACCTTTGCAAGAGAAAAGCTTTGTGCTAAGGGAAAGAGGGAGAGAGAGGAAGGGATTAGGATAATTCCCACTTATTAAAATAACAATAATGTCACTTCCAGTGTAGCATGTCTCAGGAGAAAGTGATGAGGAAATATTTTCCGTGGAGCTCCCTTGTTTGTGTTTGCTGATATAATTTTATTTGCTGAGTGATAATGGGTGCAATTAACCAGTCTGGAGAGTAAACACTTGCCCCCTAAATTGAGCTTACAAACAGTCCTGAAAATTTGGCATTTGAAAAAATGCCAGAAAGAAAAATGTCGTCCAAAAGGCAGCCTTTTGCTGCCTAACAGTTTATCAACTTAGCTCATAAAACAAACCCATAGAGTGAATCTGACTGTCACTGACACAGCAGGGTTTCTTTCTTTTTTTTTTTTTCTTTTCTATTTAAAAAATTTTCCCACTAGAAAAGCATTCATTAATGCTCTCTGGCTTGGTTACATAATTAACCCACAGTTTAATCACACATTGCATTCATTGAAATTCCAAAGGAAAGCAGTGTTTGCTTTGTAGAACTTACTGTATTCACATTGCCTAGGGAAAATGATTTAAGGATCAAGCGAAAGATAATCTATGACAGAGCACATTAAAAATGAATTTGTATCTATTAACTTTGCACAAGTATAATATCACGCTCTCAAATGAGTCTTACGAAGTGAAAGAAATCAAAGACAGAGCTTAATATATCTGTGCTACTCGATCTCCTTTAGCTGATCCTGGGGCACAGAGAAGATTCTCAAGAGGAAACTGTTTCAAAAGGGAGGAATCTTCCTCAAGGTTGTTTATAAATTAAGCCAAGCTCCATAAGAGATCTCCTAATTGGGGCAAAAGGACACAGTATGTGACTAAATGACATTTTTATAAGACTCTGGAGTCTGAATTCTTGATCTATAAAAATGAAACAACATTTAAAACAAAAACTCATTTACATCTGCCTGATATTATACTGACAGAAGCCAATAGTGCCACTACAAGCATTTAAAAATTGTTATCAAAGGGTTTGTGTTGCTATTTGAGAAATATTATTTGCGTTGTGGAAAGCATCCTGAAAGCTCTGGGACAATTTGAGTGAGTCAAGGTACTGTTCTGCTGCTGTCATACGAGGGCAGGCATAATAAAAGAACCAGGTGAGACAGAGAGGACACCACTAGCCGCTCCCCCCTGACTTCGTCTGAAGAGAAGAATGTGTTTCCTCACACAGTAAGAAAACTGAGGATTCAAAAGCCGAAAAGAGGGAGTGTATTTTCTATATGATGTTTTCCCTCTTCCTTGGGTACCAAGAAAGCGGACAAGGTTCGTGAGTAGAGCGACTTAGGAAAGAGTATTGTAAGCCAAGTCGTGCTGTATAACACTATGGTTACTTGTGACACATTATGTGCTTTGGAGTCTTGAAAAACTGATGACTTTTTCTTTCATTTCCTTAACTCAAGCCCCAAATTGTTTTCACAGTTATTAATGGAAAATACACTCATTAAGTAATTCCAGATTTTTTTAAACTTGCAATATTTTAAAACTTTCTTACAGCTTACCACATTTTCAAATTGCAAAATGGAAAACACAATGAGTCACAACACTTTGTAAGACGAGCTGTAGCCTAAATTCAAAGACATATAAAGTTTTTTGTTGTATATTCAAGCAAGTATAGAAAGATAAAGTTGTTTGTTTGTTTGTTCTAGGTAACAGAGATCGAACTCAGGATCTTATGCCGCTGAGCTAACTCCCCAGCCCCGCAAAGGTATTTAATGATGCTATCATCAAAAAAAGAAAGGAGACTTAGAGAAAGAAATATTAAAGATAAACATTTTAGGTATACAATAACTATAAAGTATTGTAAATAAAATTCAATAAGTATGTAAATATTTAATATATGTATATGTTTTAAATATAGGATTCTAAAAGTATGTGTAGGTATATACACATGTACATTTTCTCTTTTATTTATTTTAAAAATATGTATTTAATACAGGGTCTACAGTGTCACACTGAAGAGATCTGACTCAGTGATCCTCCTGTTTGCAGTCTCCCAAACGCTGGGATCACAGGTGATGCCATCTTGCCCAATCACATTCATTGTCTTAGTGCACCGTGGGGGCGGGGCCGCCACAGCATGCCCGGTACGGAACCCGGTCCTTGTACACATGTACATTTCCATGCTTTTTAATGACTTTGTGGCTTTCTGAAATATTGTTAGTGGAAAAACAAATCGGTATGAACTCTATGGAAGAGAATTTGTCAATATATCTAATTCCAGATGCATACTGTAAGTATCAATAGCTTTCCTCTTTTCTTAAAAGTAATGTCAATGTGTTCATTGTATAAGGGTAAACATACTCATTACATTGTTTTTTAATAGTAGTGAAATAGCAAAACAGGGGGTCAGGGAGTTGGCTCAGTGGAATAAGTGCTTCTCTGGCAAGTTCAAGGGCCTGAGTTCAATCCCAGGTTCCACCAAAAAAAAAAAAAAAAAAAAAAAAAAAGGAAGATTAACACCAACAGTATGTCCTCCCCAAAAGAGAGGTAAAATAATTCATTATGTATTATGTAACATTTTCATGAAACTCTGCAGCTGATAAATTGCATTTAAGGAAATTTAGATTCATATAAATATGGAAAAAATATCTAGCACACGCTGTTAAATAAAGGACAGCACATCAGAGTTCACAGTCTCCAATTTTTTGTGTGTGAAAAATGCAATTATGTAGTATGTAAACAGAAAGAATATCTTTAAAATGAAAATAGTAATGCTTTTCTCATTGAAATCCGTGTGAGAGATGGAGGAGGAATGTTAATCGTGATTTTTATTTTCTATCGTAGTGTTTTGAAATCTAGGGCTTTGCAGGCTCTGAATGCCTGCTCTTGCGAAATGACCAGATCTAGAAGATTTTGGGGCACACATGCCTCGTATGCCAGCAAATTAATTCATAGCCCATAAATCTACCACTTACATTATCTGACTTTTATACAGCATAGCCAAGAAAAGCGACAATGCTTAAAAGCAAGCCCTATGCCCATGGCCCCCTGGAAACTATTCAAATTACCCAGCCCTCCTTGGTCTGTCTCCTTCCTGTGTCTCGCCAGGTCTTGCCATGCTGTACCTTCTCTCCTGCCCAGGTAGATGACAGGATTGTAGATGACTCCCAAAGGCCCGTGTGTTAAAGGTTCCATTCTCAGCTCGGCATGTATGGGAGGCAGCGTAAACTTTAAAAGACCAGCACGGCTGGGACAGTTTCCCTCACGCTTCTCATTGCTGAGGTGAAATACCAGACGTTGCAGTGTGAAAACGCTGGGTTCAGTACGTTTTGGTAAAGCCGAGCATAGAACTGTTAAACTATAACCATAATAAACACAGGAAACTAATATATCTTTGCCAATAAAAATACAAACTTTTATAATGGAGTAAAAAGGAGTACAAGGAAAAACTCAGTAAGTGGAAAGACATTTATTGATAATGCATGTTTACTTACCACTTAAAGAAAATATATTTTCCATGTCCATAAAAAATACAATGCAAACTGAGTGTGGTGGCGCACAACTAAGATTCCAGCACTCAGGGGACTGAGGCAGGAGGATTATTTCAAATTGGAGACCAACCTGGGCTAAAAAGTTAGCTGAGGACAAGCCAGAACTGCATAGGACACACTGTCTCAAAAAAACTAAGAAAAAAAAAATTCAATGCAATTTCAATTAAAGCTCCTTTCAGTTGTCTTAAAATCTGTAAAAAACTTTGAGTTCAAGACTAGCCAAGTCATATTTAAATAATATTAAAGAAAGCTCTCAGTATTAAGTATCAAGAATTACAATAGACTACTTAAGATTGTGTGTTGTAGTGCAGTCATGGATCAATTAATGGATTAATTAAAGAAGATTAATCAAAAATATTTGTACAGAAGAGTAGAAATTAAATCACTACAAATTAGTGGGAAGAAAGTGCACTAACTGAAAGCAATTATCAACAGGGCTCTGAGAGAAAATTAAATCTCTATCTCTTACTTTTTAAGGGTAGATTCCTGAAACTTTTGAGTCAAATATATAATGGTAACTTTTAAACTTTTACAGGTAAATATTTTGATGATATTTGAATTTCATTAACTTTAAAATGAAAGGAAAGCAATTCTGTCTTACTAGGCCTAATGTCCTTCTATCTCCTAGAAATAAATTGCTGAGTGAGTGTACAATTCAAAAGATCACTATCAACATACTAAGGAAACTTAATTTAATACAAAATACCTCTGATTTGTACAAAATTTTCATAAGGGAAGAAAGCAAGGCAAAATCTTTTCAACTTTATAAGTGAGTAGCTGACTTACAGAAAAGCCATTAAGCTATTTTACTGTGTGTATTTATATTTTAAAACTCAAATGTACAATACAATTTATACTTTAAAAGGAGACTATTTCCCAAGACCATACATGCCTGAAAGAGAATGGCAAAATGATTCAATAATCATAAAGCACAGAAACATACTTCATCTTAAAATACATTTTAAAAGTTGGGGAAATTTTCTTCCCTACATAGAATGGGGTTAGTGAAGTCCATGTAACTATTTAAAAGAACACACTGGCTCTTCTAGATTGATTTTCCATGAAAATCAAAACAGACCTTTCTCAGTAGAGCAATGACTCGTTCAAAGCTAGCCTGAGACACACAGAACAGTGGATGAAAAGTGTTTTGCCAAATGGTCTAACAGAATTAATCTTTGTTATCCAGTACTCCTACCATAGTGACTTAGAGTATTTGTGTTTAAAAATATCACTTACAAATTAGAGTTCCTTGAAGAAGATGATTTATTTTTTATGACCTCTACAATCTCTCACAAATGCATACAGCCCCAATACACAACAGAACAACAGAAAAAACACAAAATTTCTCTGTCCTGAGGGGAACAACACTGGGGTGAAGACATTACTAGATATTTTTCTCTTTCCATATACTTTTTTTAAAATTGTGCTCATCATGAAGAGTCTATTGCTTTGTGTTTAAATCAAAACAAAATCGTAACTTCTGTTTGTGTAAGTAGGCATTCATGGTGTTCCCAGGCCTGAATTAGGACATGAGTTATACTTAAACTTATAGTTTTCATGTTCACCTCATTATGCCTGTCCCGCCGTATTGGATGGCAGTAAGGCCTGGCAGGCAAGGTAAGAAACACACTTGCCTAGCTCGCATAACCAGGGAGTAATAGGACAGGATTCAGAGCTTTCCTTTATGACTTAACCATGCTGCGAGGACTTCTCAGTTAAGTCACCCAGAAGCTCCACTGCTGCACAGTCTTTCAGGGGAGCCTGCAGATCTAAATCCCACCCCGCCCTATTGTGAGATATTGTGTTTCCTCACTGTAACTCTGTTATCTAAAACACTTGATATTAAGCAGGCTAACTTCGTGGCCAGTTACAGGCTGCATCACACTCCCCAATACACATTTCCAGGACTCTGTCTCTTAAACTCCTGCGCGCTGGCTCCTTTGCTATCTGCAGCAGCAGCAAGCACCAGACAGGCTCAGATGGCAAAGAAGAGTGCTTCTTTGGTTAATCAAGCTCCCTAATAATTGCTCCAGGAGCTGCCTGATCTCGCCAAGTTTATTCTGAAAGACATTGGTACTTAGGGCTGCTGTGATATGAATGTCACAATTCTAATTATGCAAATTGGAAGGAAATGTATTTTTAACTTTTCTATATTCACTCATTTTCCTTAGGTTTATTGTTTCGGCTTCATGAAAACCTACTCTGAAAAAAAAAAAAAAGAACTAAGCTAATCAATTCTTTAACTGACCTGAAGTACAATGAACCAAATGCACTGTGATTTTATTCTTAACATTTGAAATTAATTCTAGAGGAGAATAATATTTGTTTTGCTTTTAACTTGCATGGGTTCTTAGTTGGAAAGGAGCCTTGAAAAAGAAAAAACAAGATCGTTGACAAAAGAAAAACAGAATTCTTTCAGAAACTAAAGGAGTTAGAAGTCACCAAAAATGTGACTTTGAATTTTAGCTGATTGAGCATCTTCTTAAAAGAAACAAATTTTCAAACTGACAAGACATAAAAGGAGCTTTGCATCACTAGAGACAGAAGTTTGTGGAAAGGCAAATAAAGGCGATTTGTAGCTAGAGATATCGCCCTCTATAGTTTCAGAGCAACAGATTTAAAGTTCTTTTTCTTCACCTGGTGAAAGAGGATGAATGTAGAGTTATCTTTGCCTTTTGAGATGCGTTTTAGCATCAGGCAACTGCAAGAACATAAGGATTTCCTGTTGCTACCTTCAACTCAACAATTTTCTTTTAGGATTGAATTTTCTCACTTACTACAGTTCAAAAAGAAAAGATAGATTAAAAGATAAAATTTTGAAATGGTAATATTAAAATTATATTTAAACTATAATGATTAAATCAATAATTGAACTGTATATTGGTATATACACTTGTATAATATTTATATATATGCTCAAGTGCAAAAGTCAAATATGTAACAAATATATTTGTCACAAATTTATAATTCATATATAAAATTCATACATATGCATATATTAAATTGTATATATAACATTGCAACACATGTATATATATTCTTTTACTCATAATTTTAGCTAGATTTTATTTATATGTACACATATATAAATAAGCACAATCTCAGTACATGTGGAGTTTTTATCTATTTGGGGTTGTAGGACTTTTAACTAAAAAATTAGTTAAAGTTTAATATAATGGCCATTGGAATAATGCTATCCACACTTCTGACTTAAAATTTATTTTAAGAATTTTGGGACTTTGAAATTCCTAGCTGAGCTGCAAATCTTTTTATCAAATTTGCTAACAGACCAAAGAAAAGATAATGGAAACTTTATAAATAAATGGGATCAAAGAGTGGGCGAGATAGCTCCACAGACTAAGCACAATAGCAGCGGCCTGGATTTGATCCTGGGTACCACATGCCATGTGGCCCCGGCCCTTGGGACCCTGAACTGGCTGTGGTGAGGCACACCTATAATCCGAGCACTGGGGAGGGTGAAAACAAGAGGATCACTTTCAGTCCAAGCTGCCCTTCACAGGAAAGAAAGCAAGAAAGAAAAAGAAAGAGAAGTAGAATTATTTGTGCAAATTTCTTTCTATTGCAATTTTCTATTTTATCTGATATTTTTCTCTAGATATATTTATTTATAACCAAAAGAAAACCACAGAACTTTTCCCAAAGATATAATTCTTCAGATTTTTGCAGTATATTGGAGGCACTTAGACAGAAAATTTCCTCTCACAATTAGTCTAGATATCTTGTTATATTTTACTGTATTAGTTTTTAAATTCTTCTATTTGTGAGTTCTATCATTAAAAATGATTTTATTTGAAAGGAAAATTTTGTTTAAATTTTTAATATTGATACCATACTGCAAAAGATTTTAGAAAATGTTCTAAATTATTTTAAAAAACACTTTCAAAAATGTTTTTCTGTAACTTTTCATGAATTTCCTTTTCTAAGTCAATTCTGTGGAAGCTAATAAATTCACTTCAAAACTGAGGCACAAATGCTAAATAGAAAGGATTGTCTCCATATCGATGCTCACTAGCAAGCTGAGAATTACCTTTACTTTGAACAATCAATATATTCATCCAATAAAAAAGTTTGTACACCATCATATGCATTGGCAGTCATGATAGATAATGAATCTGCCATTGTTCTATATTCTCTCATTTTGCAGAAATCATGTAATAATGAAATAGCATAATACTTCGTGGTGTGGCACTTCCCCCACCTTCAGGGGAGGGACACAGCCCTGCCTTCCCAATGGGAAGAGTTCCTCTTTCTTTCTGCAGACAGTACTACAGGGAGGACCTGACAGCACTCGCCAAGGCACAGGGCCTGCGTTGTGATTGGGTTGGAAGTGTGGCCTATGAGGTGGCTGACCAATCAGGATTGACAGCAAATATTCTCTTGCAGAAGCAATGCTTAGAATCTCAATGAATCTGTACAGAGAGCCATGGATTTTGCAAGGGGGCCTGATGTTAGCAGTCCACAGAAAGAAAAGAGAACAAGGTAACACTAAGATGCACTGAATAAGAATGAAAGTGGACTTTAGATGTCTCCTGAATGATCGATGTGTGTCATATTCCTAAAATGCAAATCACATCAGTTAGATAATCCCCTTCACTCTGGGCCACTATCTACCACATTTCCTTTATGTTCAATTTAGAGACAAATACAAATTCGAGGATTAGGTTATCACCTCAACCTGAAAGTCATTTAATCTGATACACAGAAGCAAGTGCAAACATGGTTTAATTTCTAGTCTAGATGTTTTTAATTTATAAAGAAGGGAGGCTTGATGTTGTTTTATTGACTTTGTTTTGCAGTGTACTCTTTATTGATTTTTTTTCCTCTGGCTTCTTGCAGTGCAAGACACACTAAGCAGCAGTTTTTCTCAAATGAGATGGTTTTAGGTGATGATGCAATTCCCAAATGACCCTTTTGCTGGAATTAAAAAAGAGATGCATATGCAGGGCTTCATCTTCTGCCTATCACTCCCAGAGCTCTCAGAGGAAAATACCTTTTTCTCAAGGCGGTTGTCAGCTTGAAAATTACTACTCAGAGTGGACGATAGTTGTTTGGATGAATGACAAAATGAATATATTACACCTGATTAGCCATACTGAGAAGAAATTGCCTGGATAAATTTTGCTGGGCTGAACAAAGGGAGTAAGTGTACTAAAGTGTGGATCGACAACAAGCAGGGTAAAAGTCCACAAATACAAGGCACATGTGACATATTAGGGTGGATCTCTTGACCAATATAAGATTGGACCTCAAAATCATCTTGGGCTACTTGACCAACATAAGATAGGACCTCAAATCATCTTAGGCTACAAGAAAGAAATATAAATCTGTGAAATGAACAGAACATGGAGTAAGATGTTCACGGGCACATCCACTGGTATCAAGTGTAAGCCATGCTGCACATAGGCATTAGAAGAACGTGAGAGTGTAAGACACGTGATACACTGAAGAGTCAAGACTAAAGAAACCTGGCAAGTGAGCTCCACAGCACCACGCTGCTTGGGAAGGAGCACGACTCCATACTCCCACTCTATTTCTCTTGCTCACACTCCTGCATGAAACTGTTGCAGTCTACCTACTTTCCCCCTTATCCAGTACTCAAAGCAGTCTGTGCTCAGAGCACGTGCTCCATTGCATCTCTTAATTTTAAAAAGTGTTTGCATTGATTCTAATGAGTTTAAGTAGATGCACTTTGGTATACCATCCTGTTTCCTGTAGAGGTACCTGTATAGTATTACTTTGTTTTGAAAAACTGTTTGGAGCTCAATTCACTATGCTTATTGAACAGGGCTTTGGATTTAACCAAATGTCTAAGACTGTGTGATCAAAGCAAGGACAAGAGGGGTACATAATGTCCCTTCATTCCTCACCAGATGCCCTGCTGCTAACTTCTTCTATTCATTTTTCTTCCTGAGCAAGAAAACCATTTATGTGTTCTCTTTTCTTACAATTTTGCTTCTTTACAATTTTTATACAGAAGAAAATATATAACCCCTATGCTATTGATAGCTTTTCCCTAGTTTATTTTCCACCCTTACAGTTTCTTTGTAATGTGTGCACTCAAATCTTTTGTTCATTTCTAATGGGTAGTTTGTTTTCTTTAAGTGTTCTCCATATTCAAACTGGACATCAATTCATTGACATATATTTTATTGGCATATATTCCTCTTAGATTATTATGACTTTTTCCCTGAACCATCTCAAAAATGAGAAATATTAAATTATGAAGTTTAATTTGTCCATTTTTGTTTCTTTCTTGTACTTTTTTATGGAAGGGTCTACAAGGTGTTCAGGGTCTCACTACTACATCAGACTCATAGTGATCTGTCTGTTTACAGCCCCCCAAGATCTGGGATTACAGGTGCACACCACTACACCCAGTCTCGATTTTTCTTTTATTTTAGGATATATATATATATATATATATATATATATATATATATATATATATATATATATATAGTACTGGGAATGAAGCTCAGAAATTTTCAGAAGATATGCTCCTGAGCTATGTTCCTGGCTATATTTTGACATTTCAGGAACTTTTCCTCCTGTATTATTCTAAATGCCTTGAAATTGCAGATTTTTTATCTAAGTTTGAGGCCCATTTGAATTACTGTTTTATTATCATATGTGAGATACGGATTGGAACTTATTTTTGTTCTAGGCATGTTTAAATGCTCCAGCATCATTTCATTGTTAAAAAATATTTCTTTTTCTGGTGCATTGCCTTCATGTCTGTGTCATAAATCTATGAAACATATCCCCGCACTTATATTTGTAGACACATTTCTGTTGCATTTATTTCTGTGTTTATCATCTTGCCAACTTCACACTGTTGGCAGATCTTGCATCATAAAATGTACAAAAGAGTTGGAAAATTTCAGTTATCTTCTCCTTTTTAAATTTATCTACTGTGTTTCCTGTGATATTACACAGAAAGTTAGGATTAGATTGCTTTTTGACCATGATTCCAGTGGGAGTTTAGGTTTGATAGACTCTATAGAGTATTTGGGGGAAAATGATATGGACTCTTTTTATTAATAAGCCAGCATATTTCCTCATTTATGTAGCTTCCTTTGATGTCTTCCATCCTTGTTTCTACTTTTGTGCTGGCAACCTTTTACCTATTTTGTTAGTGTATCCTTATTCCTTGCATTACCATGATGTTGTAAATGATTTCAATTTTGCAGTTTGATTTTTCAACACGTTGTATGGAAATGCATACACTGACTTCTACCTTCTGACATTCATAACCTCAGTGATAATTTAGTGATTTGCAAAATTTGTGTCAACTATTTATTTTCTTATCTCATAAGTCATGCCCTAGTGATCCCCATTAGGACAGTCAGTACAACTTCAGGCAGAAGTTCATGTTCCTATCATAAATTTCTTGTTGAGTTTTCTTTTTCTTTCTTTTCCTTCTTTTTTTTTTTTTTTTTGTTTTCATAACTGGGGATTGAACTCAGGACCTTGTGCTTGTCAGGCAAGTGCTTATTCTACTGAGCTATCTCCCTGGCTCTCTTAAGTTTTCTTGTGTTTGGAGGATACATCCTTTATTTAACTTCATCTACATTTATTAAGATCGGTTTTTTTGTACCAATTACAGATGACCCTGTTGACTGTGTATGTGGATTTACTAAAAAAGGAAGTCTGAGTGTGCTCTGCTATGTTCTATATATGTGAAGCATTCTATATCCATGTCTTAATAATGTTGTTTTGATTTTCTGCAGGTTAGGGTCTATCTTTCAATTTGATATATTTTTGATTGAAAGATAGATGTTGAAGTATACAAGTAATATATATCTTTTTCTCCCTCCTGTGGCTTTTGTTGTACTGTTTTTAAGATGCACAGGTGTTGAAGACCACAGTATCCACTCTGAAATGTCAGCTTCAGCATCTCAGTATGTGTCTTATACTTAAAAAAGTTTTCCTGCAGATTCCTTTGTCTTACATTAATGGAATTGTTCACCCTTCCTGTAGCTCGTAATTGCAGGGTTCATCATTTGCTCTTCCCAGGATCTTAACTCAGGTACCACTTTATGTTTTAAGTGAATTTTTGGGGGACAACTTGCGCTGTTCTCCTTTTTTTAAATATATTTGGCCGTTGCAGGATCTCACTATGCAGCAATAGTGAGATCCTGCAACAGCTGGCAGGATCTGTGGCAATCCTCCTGCTTTCAGCTTCCCTAGCATTAGGATTACAGGTGTGTGCCATCATGCCCTGAATGTGGCTGGCTCAGCCCGCCCTGGGAGCGGGGCTGGGGTGGCGTGCGGTGCCAGGGATTGAACCGTGGTCCCTGTGCTTGCCTAGGCAGCTGCTTTAAGTCCATTGAGCTATCTCCTCAGCCCACCATGTTCTCCTTTTTACAATATAATTTGATATTTGTTTTTTAGCTTGCTCATGTGGGCTGCCTCGACTGGAGACAGTCATTGGAGTTTTCTTCCTTAGGTGAAGCACTTACAAGTTATTTAGGGTTCATTCCTGCCTGTATTTTCTGCTCATGTGGACAGAGTATGAGTCTGCTCCCCTTACAGCTTGCAGCTGGACTCTTCGTTCCCCTCCCCTCCTTTCACGCCTCCTTCCCCAGCCCTAAATCTCCTCTTCCAGTGGGTTCTTGTTCTTCTTCCATTCTCTTCTCCCTCTCCCAGTTGTCTTTCCCATTTACAGCATGTCTATCTCTTAGCTTCTTTTCCCAGTCCTTTATTTTGCGCTTCATTTGCAATTTGCCTTCTTCAAATTGACACGGAGAAAAAATGATCTCAGGTGTGTGACCTCCAAACAATACAGGGAACCTTCAAATGACACAGGGAAAAATGATCTCTGGACCTGACCTGTAGGACTTTGTGTTCTCTAAAACCAAAGAATGAATTTTAGAAACAAATGGAGGTTATGAGCAGAACAGATTTATTGAGGGAAAGAAAGCTCGTGTCCGAGAGAGGGCCAGGAGGGGGGCCCGAGTGGATAGGTCCCCCGGAAGCTGTCTCTTCCAAGGACTTTTATAGAGAAAAATCATGTGGGGAGGCGGGTCTAAGGTGGTAAAGACATGGGAACTCGCTTAGGTGGACAAGAGGTGGGACAAAATCATGGTTAACCAATGAGATTACAAGCACTATTGCTCAGGTAAAATTGATTAAATCCAGTACCAAATGGGGAAGGGAGTCACATAGCAAGGGGGCATGAATGTGGGACAGGGTCTCTTTCTGTTGGGGGTTGGGCTAGAGACTCAATAGGGCTCTTTCAAGGTGATTGATACCTATTTAGAATATCAATCCCTAATGTCCATCCCTAGGGAAGTATGTAGCTCTGTTTCCTCTTTTTGTCTTCATATTGAGATGTGGCCCATAGGGAGTGTTTGTCTCTTCTAAGTTGCAAAGTCACCTTGCCTGCCATCTTGTCTCCTTGAGGGCCTGGTCCTGTCTGACTGCCTAGAATATTTCTGTCTAACTTCCCTGACTACAACAAATGACAGATACCAAATGTACTTAAGCTGATATGACTGACTGATTTCAATTAATCTTTTTTTCAGGTGTACTCCTCAATTAAAAAAAAATTCTCTTTTCTTTTTTTATTTTTTAAGCATTTGGCAATATTATCACAATATTTTAATTTATATACTGCATCTTGGCTACATATTTTTTGGTTTTTCTTTTTTGAGTGATTTCCCCTGCTAAATTATACATTAGGCATCTTTCCCTTTTTATAATCTGGAGTTACACTGCTCCCGTTTCAATAAACACCAGCTTTTCCTACTTGTTCAATTTTTTTTAATAATTGTCACCTATATTCTATCAGTGTTCATTGAGAAACATTTAAAATATGTAATCTTTCTAGGTTTTATAGATAAGTAATAATATCGCCTTACGTTTCATCAGAAATTAACTATGTCTCTCTTCTTTAATGTCTGTGCTCCAGTTTTCTCTTGATATTCTTTGACCAGAATAAACTTTTATAACAGATCTCATATATAGGCTCTTCAGAGTCTCACTATTAGAGAAGACTCACAATGATTCTCCTGTTTACAGTCTCCCAAGTTAATCCCCTGGGATTACAGGTAAGGGCCACCACGCCCACTCTCAATTTCAGTCTCAGTGCGCCCCAGGGGCTGGGCCCCCATGGTAGGTGTAACCAATCTCCTGTTTCCCTTTCTCCCTTTCTTCTAGAATAGAAATAACACAACTTCTAGACCTGCTGATCATTTCCTCTGGTTCTTAAGAGGTCTGATTATTTTTGGTCTTTCTGTATAAAAAATTGGGTAAGAACTGGCAACATAGTTCAGAGGAATAAGCACCTGCTTAAGCAAGCGCAAGAACTGGGGTTTGATTCCAAGCACCACATGCCCTGCCAGCCCTGCTGTCCCTGAGGCGGCCATAGAATCCGGGTGTGCTGGTGCACATTTGTAATCACAGTGCTGGAGAAGCTGAAAACAGGAGGATCACTAGGAGTCCGAGCTGCATAATGAGACTCTGTACCAAATGCAAATATAAAGGGTAATTCTCATTTACCTATCTTTTTTTTTTATTTCGCATACTTTTATTTCTTTATTTTCATTGTGCTCTTCAGTGTATTTATTTTTGTGTGTGTGTGTTTAGTATGGGGTCTACAGGGTCTCAGTACATAGATTGGACTCATATTGATTACCTGTATGAGGATTACTAGGATTAGCTCCACACCCAGTCTCAGTTGACATCCCTCGGGTGGGGCCATTTCGGCACTCAGGGAATGGAACCCTGGCCGCTGTGCTCTGCCCAAGCAGGTGCTTTAGCCTGCTGAGCTATCTGCCTGGCCCTCTGCAGTGTATCTTACCCGCATATTGTGGCTTTTTTTGTCTCACAGTCCTCTTCGCTCTTTTTTGTATTTTGGATTAGCTCTTTAAACATCTTCATGTATTTCAGGTGTGTTTACCATTTATGGAACCCAATAACAATAGCTCTTTTATATTCCACAAAATAATTCCATCATTAAGATCACCATTGTATATTAACTTTGTTGTCCCTTGAGAATTGGTGATGTCATCCTTTTATGTGTCTATTATCTTCTTTTCCTGAAGAAAATATCTATTCCCCTAAGAATTTAATATTGGCACTCTTTGCTATTTTTATTTATTTATTTAATTATTTTATATAGAAAAAATGGAAATAAAACTAATAGTTTTAAAATAGGCTAATAGCAGAGTAATAATAATTAATACAATGCATATTGTTATTTTCATAGTAGCTACTCAGAGTAGAAGACATATACAGGAAATATTGTCCAAACCACATTAATCCAAACCTTTCTTTTCAATGATGTTTACAATTTTTTTTCTGTATTTAGGGTTAGGGTCCACTGGGGGCTATTGGGTCTCATTGTGTAGCTCAGACTCATAGTGATTCTCCTGTTTTCAGCCTTCCAAGAGCTAGGATTACAGGCGAGTGCCACCATGCCCAGTCTCAATTGCCGTCTCAGCGCGCCCTGGGGTCGGGGCCACATGACAGGCTTGGGATTTAACCCTGACCACTGTGCTCTGCCTAAGCAGGCGCTTTGATGTTTACGATTGTTCAAGAAAATTTAAAAAAATAGAAAAAAGAATACATTAGAAGTGATACAGAATTTTGTTAAACAAAATGATACAATTTCAACAATTGTTGTTAGATTATATATTGTTGTCTTCAAATTAGTTGTTCAAATGACCAAGTATAAGCTTGCAAAATTGTTCAAAGATAAAAATTAAAAGCAAGAGAAAAATATAAGCATATTTATTAACTTTAAATCATATCTGCTGTTGATACTCTTTTCAATCTGATTTGTTTTTAATTAAGTATTATGGTCACATACAAATTTGTGCTCATGCTGTACCTTCCTCACCTTAGTCCTTCTGCAGAGCTGAAAGGAACCACCACTACCAATCACTCATGCCGCAGGAGTTTTAGTCTTGTGTTTGTGAATAGCTGTTTAAATACTACCATGAACAGTAACTCAGTCTGACCTAAAGAATTCAAAGTCTAACTTGCTGTTATATCATGCTAACTCTTGAAAGGATCCAAATTTCCAGATCAACTCTAAAATGTGAGAAATGCTAAATATTCTTTATTTGGTGTTATACATACACCACACTACAATGCCTTCCAATAAGTAAAAGGCATCACCTTTTAGATATAGAGAATTTTAATTAAATTGGCATAGTCAAGACTAAAAATATAGACACAGCTTTCTTGTCCTCAACCACTCCCTTTAATAAGCTATTAAACACAAACTGAAACAGGGGAGTCTTGCTTGGTTTTGAGACAATGAAAGATTCTCTCAGCATTGAAACATATTCACATAACCAGTTATATACATCTAAATATAAAACCAATCTTCAGTAGTTTTGAGATGACATTTTCAATCTTTGTGGAAAGTTGAACATTACCAATCAAGTCCAACTGTGTATTTAGAAGGGAAAACAGTGATAGTATTTACTGAACTGGAATTGCTATCAAACTTGAAAAAAATAAGATATGTATGTTTAACTACAAGCCAATTTTATTTAAATCAGGACAATCCAACAAAAATATTCTGTCAGCCACTCATGACCTGAATTCTGGTGTATGAGATTAAATCATGGTACACATACAAAAGCCATGAGACATTTCTGTTCTATAATAAATAAGGCAGTGACTATCACTCATTAGTAGCCTTTTTGATGTAAGCTATGAAGTCTGCCCTTTCTCCCTTCTTCTTGATGCCAGCAAAGATCATTTTTGCTCCTGGGATGTACTTCTTGGGATTCTCCAAATACTCCATCAGCGTATCCTCTGCCCAGGTGATACCTTTGTTCTTGTTGGCATCTCTGTAAGAGAATCCAGCAGCCTGACTTGTCTTCCCCACAAAAGACCATGGAGATTTGGCCCGGTCTCGTGCTTGCTTCCCTTCTCAATGGCGTGGCAATGGGCACACTTCTGTACAAAAAATTTTTTGCCTTTCTCAACATCACCCATTTTTAAGCCTGCTGCAGCTTCCACGCCAGGTGGTCACCGCTCTGCCCTCATTACCACAAGAAAAGCTCCATTTCAGAAGCCTGATGTCCCTCTCTCTAGCCCAAGGACATGGCAGTCCGCGGATAAGTACCGGGGTTGGTGCAACCACACCCCATTTATTCTTTTGAAATATGCTGCTTTTTCTTCTTTCTTCCCATCTTCCTTTTCTTCTCTCTCTCTCTCTCTCTCTCTCTCTCTCTCTCTCTCTCTCTCTCTCTCTCTCTCTCTCTCTCTCTCTCTCTGCTGTTTGCTCGCTTGCTTGCTGTAGTTTGCTTAACAGGTAATAAATACGCAGATGCGGCTCAAGACTTGTTTTGTTGTCTAGCGAACATTTTGCACTGCATGTAATGCCTCAAGTTCTTTGCCTGTTACTGAGTTTTTTTCTTAACCCAATGTAGCGAAGGGGAAGCTCACTTTCTGTGCTAGTTGTCTGATAATTAGAACCAGAGTTTCCCTTCTCCTATCTTCATTTTTTAATTGCTATCTTTCGTTAGCCCATGATGATTAGAGTCCTCATAGGGAGTCAGCTCTGAGCACTTCTTCCCTCTGGTTCTAATGCTTTGTTCTCTCTTCCTCCCATTATTCTTGTATTTTCTTCCCTTTTGCAGAAGATCTCTCTCTCTCTCTCTCTCTCTCTCTCTCTCTCTCTCTCTCTCTCTCTTTTTCTGTCTCTCTCAGTATTTATCCATATTTTGGTCTCTATGTTTTAGTTTTCTCATATAAGAGACACCACAGGACATTTTAGCAAGTGTGTCTGCTTTATTTTCCCTAACCAACATAGTGCTCTTGAGGTGCCCATATTTTCCTAGAAATGACCCTATCTTTATGGCAGACTAGTGCTCCACTGGTATATATAAAACATTTTCTTTACCAATTTATCTACTGATGGGTAGATCAGTACTTTCCATCATTTTATTAAAATTAGAGTTTGCTCCTTATTTGCAAGCATAACTGAGTAACCTTCTTACTGACAACTGAGATTCTGTCATCTGTGGATGACATGAAAATGTAACTGGCTTGTTTTTAGAGAAAGCAAAGTGTCCTCTCTCTGTCCATCTCTCAGTTGCCCCTTTACATGTGGATTTCCTTCTGTATGAATCAGGAACACTGCACCCAGTCCTGCACTTTCTGCACCTGCCTCCTGCATGGTTGAATAGCCCTGGGTTGCTGCCTGCTTTTCTCCTTGAGATCCACAGCTTTTGCTTCATGTCAAGGCACAAGTAAGGCTAAGACATATAAACTTATGCATTTTAGATTATTTAATGTGCAGGGGTCCTTGGGGGAAAAATACCAAGCAAGACAGCTCTGATGACAAACTTTCTGAGCCCTAAGTTTGCCTTGACAGCAAATTGCATTCAATTTTTATAGATGTACAGTGTACAGATACATGCCAAATTCAGGGAGAGAGCAGACAGATTTGGAGAAAATGGTCTGGAATGGATTGTATTGATAACACCATCGTGAACCTCCTTGTGGAAGATAGTTCCCCAACCCCCTAAAGCATTTCTCTTGAATCACCTTTGAACATGAATATCTTAATATCATATAAAGAAATACATCTCTGCCTGTAATCCCAGCACTTGGGAGGCTGAGGCAGGAGGATTGTTGTGAGTTCGAGACCAACCCGAGCTACAAAGTGAGCTTAAGGCCAGCCTGAACTGCATAGTGAGACCCTGTCTCAAAAAGACAAAAAAAAAAAAAAAAAAAAAAGAAATACATCTCTTAAGGGATTTTTGTTTCCAATGATCTGAGAAAAAAGGTAAAAATTTCATTGTGATTCGTTTCATCTCTGTTTCTTAAGAATAGACAAACTAGTAGTCAAGCCAAAAATTTAAATGTCAGAAATTCTACAATGTGAATATCTTTGGCCAGTAGATTTAGTGACTTAAAAAAGTTTTACAAAAATATGTTTATTAGTGAAAGGATATGTGAGAAAGTGAAACTTATAAAATACCCAAATCTTTAAAAAGTTTGATTTAAACTTGCTCCAAAAACTACCAATGAACTTATATTTGAAAAATTCCATACTGACATTACACTACCAAATTTGTTAATTCTCATTGGTATTTACATTGGTTTCAGGTAAGAACATCATGCTTGAAAGCATAATCACTTCCCTCTAAAAGGTGCCCAGGCTGTGACCCAGTGCCAGTGACTTACTGTGGTGAAACGAACTGTAGATCGGATGAGGATAAGGCCCTGGCCTCAGGGATTCAGGGTCAGCCCAGGCGGGCCACAGTCATTTGTCAGAGGAATGCATGTGGTAATGAAAGGGGCAGCTCAGTGCACAGAGGGGCCAGCTCCAGAAATCCCATCCAAAACTCAGGTTCATGAATAAGAACAGAAAAGTAAGGGTGCTGCCACCAAGATACTATGCAAAGTACACTTCAGAGAAAGCAGCAGTGAACATCTGCTCTATATTGAGGTAGGTAGAGTCATCAAAGAGCTTCTGGCCTGGGGTGCAATGCCCGCTTTCCTGCAGTGCCAGCCCCACCCCCTGGGTGCTCTGAGATGGAGACTGAGACTGGGCATGGTGGCATACACTTATAATCCCAGGGCTTGGGAGTCTGAAAACAGGAGGATCACTACAAGTCTGATCTGTGTAGTGAGACTCTATAGACCCTGTACTAAATACATTGGAAAAAAAAAAAGAGTTTCTCTATTGAATGGAAAAATTTTAAATAACTTTAATAGGGTTTTACATAAAAGTGTTAGAATAATGCCACTAATTCATTTTTAATGATTTAAATGCAGAAAAGTTTAGTGGCATTTAGGAGTGTCCAGATATCAGTGTTTGGCACATGGTGATACTATTTGCTAGTTACTGAAGGGACCTGGAAGGTGTGGCTTGGAAAGACAAATGTCTATCCTGCCTGTTATGTAGTTCAAGACCCATGAAGCCAAAGCGTCAATCTGCCAAGCCATAATCAAACGCACCTTGATAACACAGCTAGGGTTAAACTGAAATCAGCACTTCTGTTCAACTTTAGTACCATCAGTCTTTTCCGTTGTCTGTTCCTGCTTTCAGTTGCCTCCAAAAAGGAAAGACTTGCTTATATATTTATTTGTTTTATTTCAGTTTCAGAATCCAAAATTAATTCACTTGTTATTTCTAATTGTGCAAAATAAATATAAAAGCATAACTGTCATGCCGGCCCTCCGTGAAGGCATGCTGAGATGGCAATTGAGACAGAGAGTGCAGGTGCTTACCTGTAATCCTAGCTATTGGGAGGTTGTAAACAGGCGGATCACTGTGAGTCTGATCTAGTAGTGAGAGCCTGAACACCTTGCAGACCCTTCTCTAAACTTTTTTTAAAAAAGCGTAACTAACAAGAGATATTGCTCTCACCAATGGCTGTCATTTAATGTACTTGTATGTCTTCAATTCTATAGTGTACCTTTCATCTATAACAGCTGTCATGCCTCTCCAACATTAATGAGTATGTTCTAGTAATTACATAAGATTGAAATTTCACAAAAACCTTACTCAAATTTTTTCTTTCACTCAGAAGCAGAAACAGAAACCAAAATACGATCAAATTAATTTATCAAACTCACATCAGAATTTGCTGTTGGAGATACACTCTTTGTCTTATTTTTCTAGCTGTTGCTTTTGAATGGATTCTCTGTGCCTTTTTTCCATTGGAATTTGACTGAATTTTAAAGTAAAGAAAGAAAAGTTTCTTCACATTTGGTACTTGTCATCTTTTATAAATTTTAATCATGGTCAGACTGAAGTTTTGATGAGGATCATTGATCCTTACATTATAACGAATCAGAGCTGCTCTAGTACTTCATGTCCAGACACAGATTATTTATGATTGAAGCAATTTTAATCATTGCTATGCCATGGCAGCTATAAGGAGTATGTATCTCACAGAATATAGAAAATTACCACAATTTTACTGCTTTGTTAAATATCAAATTTTTTGAGGAAAAGAATATTTCAGACCTAAAGCATCATGCTTTTTTTTTTGACCAACTCATCCACCCTCAGGGTGAGGCTGACATGGTATGCAGTGCCCTGGATACGAGGATAGAACCTAAAACCATGGCCCCCTGTGCCTTCCTAAGCTTGCCTAAGTAGACACTAGATCACTGAGCTATCTCACTAGCCCCCTAGAGCACATTGCAAGGCTCTAAATATCATACATGAGAATACTTTTATTCTTATTTCTGATCTTATGTGGAATTGGCCAAGATCTAGGATAAAGATTATTATGTTTCTTGTACATGGACATCCTCAACAACAGTCTTCCTCTTCTGCCTCGCTTTAAGTAACAGATTCTTGGAAGTACACTCCAGTCAGTTGCTCTTTGTTTTACCATTTGGAGTCACTCTGCTCTCTACAGATGTAGAGACAGCAGTCTGAATAGGCCCTGTGTGCCCTGCTTTGGGGCAAAATAACTTCAGCTGAACCAATGTACCTGAAGTGGGATCACCTAACTGAAGTGACTGGGGCTTAGCAGGCCTTGAAAGGGGCCTTGCTTCCAGAATCAAATGCATCACTTTTGTCCGCCATCCTCAGAGCTGGTCATGGATAATCCCTCCTTCTTAGTCTTACTACCCTAATACTATGCTTGCAAATCAGAGGTTGGTCTATGTAACCATCCTGGTACATTAGATATATGGTTCATTAATTGCCACAGCATGGGCATAAAAGCACTAGCAGCCCCTGTATTTATCCTTTGGGTAAGCTTGCCAGCCTTCCCTGAGGATGCTTGGAAGTATTGGGCTATGAGCTGGTGGTACGAAGCCGAGAATAGAGAAGCTGGTGCAGGAAATAATCTCGGGGAAAAGCCTTAGCTGGGAGTGCAGAGGCTCATCAGCTGGCATCCTTCCTGCCTCCCTGTCATAGTAAAGAGAACTGGAGAGAAGTCAAAGGTGACAAGAAAGAAAAGGGAAGGGAAGGGAAGGAAGGGAAGGGAAGAAAAGGGAAGGGAAGGGAAAGCAAAGGAAGGAAAGGGGAAGGAAGGAAGGAAGGAAGGAAGGAAGGAAGGAAGGAAGGAGAAAGGTAAATGTTCATTACAAAGAAGTCATGAGCCCATAGTGGAAATTATAGGACTTGCTTAGAAAATAAATTGTCGATACTCACTTTTATTTAAGAAATTAGTAGGCTGAGAACAGTATACTCCATCTCAAGAAAGATTACATGCTCCAGTATTCACTTCATATGTGGCCAAGGCAGAGTGAAGGATGGGGGAAGAACTGTCACAGATAGTAGTCAAAGCCTTCGATAGAGAATTATGAAAGGACTTACTATAGAAAATAGAAGTCGATGCCATGCATGCCCTTGATCACTTCTAGGGCAGGGGGCACTGACACACTCTTTTATTAAATTTGATTTCTGCATTGGAAAAGGCTAGAATGTCAGCCAGTGCCTTTTAATTGACTTTATCCTAAAGTGTGAGACTATCCCTATTGAGTACCAGTATCCTGCATAAAGTAGTTATTTACAACATCAGATTGCCTCAGAATTACTTCATCTAAGAATATTGCTTAATTTCAATTAACATAATGAATGATTGTCTTATAGTTCTGATAAATAAAATACATTTTTGACAAGTAAATATAGTTAGTCCTTCTATATATGCTTCCATATCCACAGATTCAAGGGAAAAGGATAGAAATATTCAAAAAGAAAAACAATTGTGTCAGCACTGAACAAATATAAACATTTTTTATCATTATTTCCTAAATATAAGGTATGAAAATGGTAGACATAGTGCCTATATTATTTTAAATTTCATAGGTAATCTAGAAATGATCTAACCTGCATAAGAACATGAACACTGATTGCGTATGACAATGTTGTATTTTATATTAGGTGGTGGAATATTCTAAATTTTTATATCATATGCACCCTGGAACATTATTGACATAATGACACAGTTTTTTTTTTAATTTTTGGTGGTACCAGGGATCGAACTTAGAACCTTCTGCTTGCCACTCAAGTGCTAGTATTACTAGGCTATCTTCCAAATCCCACAATTGTATTTTTAAAAATTGAAGTTTGATTTTTTTTATTCCATACAGGACCTTGCTGTGCAGCTCAGACTCACAGTGATCCTCCAGCCTTCCAGCGTGAGGATTTCTGGCATGCACCACAACACCTGGTTTTGCAGTTGGCTCGGAATGGGGTACCTGGGAATGAGCTCCCACACTTGCACTTTCGAGGCAGGCATTTAGACCGCTGAGCTCTCTTCCCCAATCCTCCCTAAAGATGTAAGTTTCATTAAGTGTGTTTAAAGTAATTACAAATTGAGGGCTGGGGAGTTAATTCATTGGAATAAGTGTTTGCCTGACAAGCACAAGGTCCTGAGTTTGATCCTTGGTACCTCCAAAAAAAAAACCCTACAAATTGTGATAGATACTCTTTGGTGTACACTGCAAGTCTAGAAAGATTCAATCAAACTTAATTCATTTCAGTTAATGTGACCTAACTTGGGCAACATTTTCCATTTTGTGGAGGGGAGGGGACAGAAAAAAAGTTGAAAAATAAAAAATTTACTTTGATGTATATTTTGGATACATACCCACAAGCTATAGTACACAAAAACAATACTTGAAATATGACCACATATCCTTTCCCTTCATCTCTGATTTAATTTTTTAAAGAGCTTCACCCTTGCTATGGCTTGTGTCTAGGTGTATGCCAAAGTTTCATGTGGTCATATGTAGCTGCATCTAGATTGCACGATGCTGGGAACAAGGCGAGGTAATCAGTAAATCAGTCATCAATTGGTTTGGCCTAGTTCTAGGAGCAGATAACATGGATGCCTCCCCTGAGAGGGAGAGCTTCCTGCCCGCATAGTGTGGACAGCTTGGATAGAAATAAAGAGGAAGAAAGAGGGCTGTGACAGTTCTGTTTCCTGGGCATTTGCCACTTTGATGCCTTCTGCCTTCCATGGACTCTTCTCTGCGATGCCACTCTACCTTGGAGCCAGTGGATTATGAACTGAAACATAAACAAACAATAAACTAGGAGTATGGGGTATTTTGTTTTAGCAATGAGGAAAGTAACAGAGACAACATCCAAAATGGTCTATAGAACATTTCGGCTTTTAGGAGTATGGAATGAAAAACTTTACCCAGTAGTTTATCTCTAAAAACTACCATTTAATGAGTTCTTTCATATACTACTCTTTCTTAATTTGTGTCATTTTTACAAATGAGCAGGCAACTACTGGCAGCTAATAATTTTTGGTTATGGTTTGATGCAAAAAAGTGGAATCTTAATTATCTGCAAAACTAATAAATGCCATGATATTAATAGATAGAACACCATATGTAATTTTCTCTGCAATCAAACTGAGCTTAGGCATTCTATTTTTCAATTAGAAAAGGCTGAAATTGCAGTCCAGAAATGTAAGTAAATTGGCCAAAATAATGACCAGAATTATATTTCTACTGCTAAAAATTAGAACTATTACTGTAATCTGTACCTCACACTGGTCCGTTCTGTATAATCTTTGATGTAAGAAGAGATTAGTCCTTGAGTTTCTGGACTCATAGGGAAGACCAGTCTCCCAGTGCACTGTTGGTAGGTCCTGTGTCTCTGACATTAATCCCTGAGCCGATCCACATGCTAGGATGATGGGTGTGTGCGTGTGTATGTGTGAGTGTGTTCATGTGTGTGTGTGTATGTTCTTTCCTTAGATACTTCAGTGCATAACTGAAGTGGAAGAGAATAAAAAATAAATCAACTTCACTTTGTATTATATCTTTAGACTGCTAGAAAGATTCCGTTTGTTTGAAATTGTTCCAAAAATGATATGAAGATGGGATTCCATGCTCAGACTTTACAATACACAATATTGGCTCATGGTTGGTACATACACTGAATGCATAGCTATATCAAAGATGTGCAAATATTTGACATAGAAACATTTTTCCACACTTTATCCCAACACATTTTTCTCCATGTTACTCCAATGGATTCAGCTACTATGCTTTGATTTTCTTAGCAATAATGTTCAATGTGGTTTCCTATATAAGTTATGATTGTTCAATAGTAATATTATTTTACAGCCACATTTATTCACTTAAATCAATACAAGTTAGTGAGACCATAGATATGCTTATTAATAGCACTGTGGTAATTATTTTGCAATATAGATATACCTCAAAACATGCTATACACATTAAACATATATAATTTTGATATTCATACACAAAATAAGAGAAAAGAGAGATTAAATAAAAATATGAGAAAAAAATGACTTATTCTTTGGAACTTGAAGTGATTTTCATGATATTTACTTTTTCATGGGAAGTCTTCAATATGTGATCGCTAATAAATTCAACTTAGTTTATACTTTCTTTATGAATATTACTAACATTTCTGCATTGTAGGATTAAAGAGAAGTTTATTTCCAATTTATTGAAGTTTTCATTCAGGCAGTAAAAAGAATAGTACATGAAAATACAAAAATGTGCCCTCTATAAAGGTTTATTTTTTATTCTTAAAAAAAACTTCATACTTTTAAAACACTGAATGTAATTTTAATGTTAACTATTAATAAAAAGGCATAACAATAAGAGAAAAGAGATGTGTCTTTAAATGTTGAGTTCTGAAAACAGTTTGATTTTAGAAAATATCGCAGGTATTATGAATTCCAATTACCTTGTCTTACAGAGAAGAGCTTTTGCTAGTTTGGCTCACTCCTCTCTCTAGAGTTATGGAACAGGCTGGAAAGTTCTGTGTCTGACAGGTGGAGTCTGAGGCTCTGTTCTTTCTTACATGGTTTTCTAAGAAACATTCATCAAAATTTGAATCCTGCTTTCCAGCAGGAACAGGACATCTATGAGTGCAGAGTTTTAGAGAACAGAGTGTTCTCTGACCTTATTTCATAGAGACTCAAATGTCTTTTTACGGTGTTTAGCTGGAAAACAGTAGTCAGAAAGTGGCTACACAGAAGTCTGGGACAGGGTTTGTGCGTGTGTTGGGTCTCTTCTCCTTGCTCTTCTACTGTTTTCAATAGCATCTATTATTTATTTTTATATAGGCCTACTGGTGATTCCTATGTAGTGTGTTGTAAGCACTGGGTACGCTGCCTTTTAAATAATGTGTAACTGAGAGGAAATTATTATCACAGGAATTTTTTAACAATTATCATTTTATGACACAGAATTGTATGCTGTACTTTACTAGAGGAGCACGTGTGTGTGTGTGTGTTTGTGTGTGTATGTGTGTGTGTGTGTGGCATTTGTGGATGTCAGCAGCAATGATATGGATGAAAAAGAGACACAGCATTGTGTGAGGTTGCATTAGCAAATTTTATGTTGCAGTAAGTAATATGAAGAATGTAGGAGCTAGGGAGATAGCTCAATGATTTAAGTGCCTGCCTGGCAAGCACAGGGCCCCCAGTACTAGAAAACATAGAATGTAAACTGTAATAATTAAACCCATTAAATGATAAGTGAGTGAGCTCTTCTTTGATACTGTCCTTAGTTTTAGATCTAAGGTGGGATCTCAACTAATCTCCGCAGCTCTAAGACTGATTTATATAATTACCAGCAGGAATAAAATAGGGCTGTACTGCATAGGTAGCTTTTGTGAGGTGGAAACTGCTAGGGGCAGCAGATCCCTGAATATATCTGATATAAAAGTAGCTGCTTTCTCAGTGGTCCTCGGAACAACTAACTGGTTTGGGTTTGACAAATTATAAAAAGTCTGCTCAACAACTGTGGCATTTAGATATTTAAAACTTCATATAAACATATACTTAGAGAATAATTTCCATTGAAGCCATTTGATAAAAATCACTGATTTGCATCTACTTCTTTTCTTAACATTCATGCATCATATTTCTGTCAAGTAAGTTGTCAATTATTGATCTGAAAATCTGTTAATGTACGTATTTGTGATAGGAATTACAGAAGAGAATAAACTGATTACAGATATGGCCCTCACCTCATCAACTTATCAGATGAGGATAATTTAAGTAAATAAGGAAGTTAATAATTATAATAATCATCCAAGTGTCGACACTGAGGCTAGTAATGAAGGGTCTTATTGTATGAGTAGTCTGTATCTCCACTCCTGTCAGCAGACAATATCCTCAAGAATGGACTCTGTATTTTATTTTTACTTCAGTAGTTGGCACGTGCTAATGTAATATATGGCATCTAAGACGTGTGTTAGATGCTTAGAAGATATGTAATGCACTAATTTAAATACTCCTTGAGATGTTTTTATGCATATAGCCTCCTGGAGGAAGGACTTTACTGCTCTAGAGACTGAATGTAATGAAAATGATTTACATTGCGAAGTTTTTCAGGGGATATTAACTGTCAAAGTATGGTGACTGAATAACTTTCAGTTTATATTTTCATACTCTTCTTTTTAGCATTGGCAACTGCTACTTGTCTGCTGTGAACATGACACTTTTGTGTCACCTTGGCTAGGCCATGGTATCTATGGACTCAGTCCAGAGCTTGCTGTGAACGTAATTTTCAAAAATGATTAATATTTAAGTCAGTACATTTTAAGCAAAGTAGAGTATTCCCTGTAATAGTGCTTGCTATTCCATCAGCCAAAGACCTTCAGTGAAAGAAAAAAAAAATGGAAGGAGGCCCTAAGGGCAGAGACTTTCAACCTCAAGACTGTCTCACATTTCAAGGCAGTGGCAACACCCTCTGTTCATGGCATTTGGACCTCTTTACTCTGTAGATTGAAATCTGCTGGCACTAAACCTTAAATCAATTTCTTAAAATTGTTCATCTATTATCTATGTATGTATATATTTGTGTATGTGTATGCATCTATCTATCTATCTATCTATCTATCTATCTATCTATCTATCTATCTATCTATCAGATTCTGTGTTTTCTCTGGACAACCCTATTAGATATTCTACCTATCTACCATCTCTTCACCTGTAGCTATCATATGTTTTACAGATATATCATGGACTTTGCATTTTCTTTGAAGCACTCTATTATACTTGCTTTTATTTTTCCTTTTCCTTTTCTTTCTATTTCTTTCTTTCAGTAGTGAGGATTGAACACAGTGCCTCCTTATTAAGCTAAGTCCCCAGCCCTGTTATTATTTTATCTCTTATTATTTCATTTTCAGACAGGGTCTCACCAAGTTGCTCTGATGCCCAGATTGAAATAAACCTCACTAGCTCCCTGCCTCAGCTACTGGAGCCGCTGCCAGTGGCACCACCATGCCAGCCTAATATCTACCTTTGGGATATTTTTGATCAGCTTCATGCTCAGCCCACTTTTTCCTTTCTACTTGAGACAGGAATGAAAACTTTGTAGTCCCATCCATTTTCTTTAGAAAAATCAAGAATCAAAGAAAACAAAACAAAAACCCCTTTTCACTATTGTCCTGAAGTACAATAGGTTTTGTGAGATCTACTATTTTCTCTAAAATACTGTGTTAACAGTGAACAGGACAGAATTTGCTCACCTGCTCCAACTCTCAACAACTGGACAACCTTAAGGATGATAACTATGTGTAGAAATTTTTACACAGGAATTTCACAATCATTAAGCCTTTCCATGGGAGAGTAAGTCCTTAGCATGAGGTTAAAAAGGAATGATCAATATTTTTATTAGCTATTTTCTGCAGTAAGGAGTAAAATATCAGTGAAAGATTTCCTTTTGTTTTATTAACCCTGCTACTCACTACAAATCGATTGGAACTAGCAGTGTTTGGCCACTTTTTATCGATATCTTTCAAATGTGCTTATTAGAGATAAAATGAAGTTGGTATCACAACTTCATGACTGGAGCAGGTAAACACTGGAAGGTTCAAACATGTGGCATTCTCTGCTGTGTGTGAGAGAGGATTGTTTCTACCATCTGAGTGCACTTGCACGGGCAGTTCACAATGTTCCCATCTGTGATGTGTGCAGATGCTAGCTGAGGACTTCCCGTCCCGATAAGCTTTATGTCCCCTCTACCATAAATTCTTCTTTTCTAGCAGATACCTCTACAGTTCTGCAGCATTTTGATGGGGCAAGAGGAACAGTTTTCAATGGAATCCCTTTCTTCTCTAACATTTATCACCACGTGCATCATATCCATGGCTTCTTCAGGATGAGGCGTCCGCACAGAACAAGGCCGCACAAAACATGACAACAGTACTCCCGCTGCAGCGCCCTGAAAAAAGATCCCCCAAATCATGTACCAGGTAGGTTCTCCTCTTTCCTGAAACTTTCTGCCCACTGTGAGCCTGAATAGGATGAAATATAGCAGGCGCAGACACCTGTCACACACAATCCACCTTAGATCTAGACTGGGTTGTACAGTATCTACTGTCAGTCACGGAGACTATTGTTATTTCCAGACTTTAAAATATGGTCCTAAACTTTGTATTTAGAATTTGTGCTTTTTTTTTTTTTTAATAAGGAATTGCTTCTCTCTTGTTTGCTTAAATTTCCAGCACCTACCCAACATACCCATAGCACATTACTTCTTTCTTAGCAGGTGCTGAGGCATCAGCCTTTATCATTGGCTTAAATGTGTCTTTTCTGGACAATAATAGGTATAGTGTCATGATGAATGGCTTCTTAGAAAGTTCTAGAAAGGTTGCTGTGCTTGTTAATAAGTGAGAGCCACATGAAAGGAAGCCAATTTAAATTCTGCCTTTTTCCTTCTCTTCTGGGGTAATGTCCTAACATGTAACCTATAAACTGAACTACAAATGAATTGGTAAGACCATTCAAAGAGGCACTGCCAACCCTCTTATATCCAGAAAAGGTTGCCAGTACTGGGTAGATAGACATGAGGTATCTGGGAAACTTATAATCTTGTCCCTATCTGCATCCAGTTTGACTCTTCCAACATGTAAGTTTCTTAATCTGTGATGCTATAGCTTTTTAGAATCGTATCAGTTGAACACTGTGTTTCTTGCAGCTGATTTTTCCAAAAAAATATGAGATCTAGTTCCCTCCTTCTGTCTTGGAGAGGGGTGGGACACAGGCCAGTTGATTAATGACCAGGAATTAGACTTGCTAACCTGAGCTGCATCTCAAAGAATGAAAGAAACACTGAAGTCCAGAAAAATGAATCAATGCCTGGAGGTAATTCTTTCTCAATTACAGGAATCTCAAATTGTTAGGCAAGTAGAGGAGAGTTTCATTTGAAGTCCAAGATAATGAGAATAAAAAGCAAATGAAAAAGTCTCAGAGAATAGCCTGAAAAATGAACTGATGTCAAAACAAGAGACCAAGGAAAAGGTTACAGAAATTAATTCTGTGAAGACTTTCAGGAACTCAAGGCCACCCCCTTTGGAGTAAGCCACAAAGGCACAAATTAAGAGACATTGTGGGCCCCTATTTCTGACATTCCAACATTCTTTTAATTTCTTTGTCAAAGTCTCATACTATGCATTTAAGGCTCTCATTAGGAAAGGGCTCGTGGCATTTTAAATCACAAATATATGATTGCATTGTTTGCTTCTTACTATAATAGGGCAAATCAGCATTCTTATTCAGCAAGTAACATGCCAGGAACATATGCCTGATATTTCTACATTTCGTGTGGTATAACCTGCATATTTGTGTCTCTCTCCAAGTTATGTAGAAATTTAGTTTTCACTGTACTGGTAGTAAGAAGGTGCCTTTAGGAGGTGCTTAGTTCCTGAGGAGCCGATGACATCATGAATGGGACTGTTCCCTTTCTGAAAAATCTTGGAGGGAGCTTTTTTGTTCTTCTGTATGAAGACAGATAGAAACTGCTGTCCAAGATGCATGGACCCTCTATAGACAGGGAAACTGCTTTAATATTGATCTTGGATGCTTCAGGGTTCAAAATTGTGAATGATGAAATTCCATGTTTCAAATTACTAGATCTTGCTTTTCACCCTAGTGGAGGAAGATACTGTGCTGTCCAACCTCAAATCAAAAGGCTTTTCCAGAGAATTTTCTACGATCTTTCCTTTCAGTCCATTCTCTTTTAAGAATTACACTGTCACAGAGCATGGGTATTTTTATATAATGCACCAAGACATGAAATAAAGGACATTATTTCTTTGAAACTAACTTAGCTGTTTGAAAGCAATCTTGCACATTTTAGATTTATTACTTATTTCTCTAATACACTATGAAATAAGCATCCATCATTTATCTCCGGAGTGCAGCCATCTGTAAGGTTTGTTGGCCTTTCTACAAGGGAAATATGAGCATCCTGCCAGAAATGAATAATTTTTTAGCTCTAAATCACTCCTCGAGACCTTGTGGAATATCTGCATGGAATATCCACATTACAGCTGCATCAGTGTGGGACATTAGTCCAAGCATCAGAAAGCAACTCCAGCTAATATAAGCAGAACATTTACTCAAAAGTTATCAGGCAGTTCTCACAATGTTTAATGAGGACACAGGACCAATTCAGGGCTTCATAAAGCAAGAAGAAAGAGATCCAAATTATGACAATGCATTGGGCTTACTGAGGATTCACTGTGGTTTTATTTTTCTCCCCAGTATTCATAGCTGCCAGAGACGCCCAAGATTTGAGAGTGTCACTGGCTTTGACTTGTCACTGGTTTTGCTATTGAAATCTGTCCAGGATGGAGTTTCTGAAGCCAGCCTCAGCACAAAGGGCCTGACTTGCATTTTGTGAGGAAACTGATCTTTTGTCTCACTTAGAATTTTCTAACTTGGGGGAAAAATAACATGAAGATGTTAAAGTGCTAAAATCAACTCAGTATTAATGAGGAAATATTCAGGGGAAGGCTGATACATTCAGTAAGTGGTGAACCTTGACTCTAACCTACATAAGACTCCATTGTGCTTTTTCCATCATTGACTTGTTTTAAACAAGGATGCCTATTTAAGCTATTTGATTATGAATATTATTGAAGTCTATGTACAGTATCTGAAAATTGGGGAATGGATCTATGCCCTGATTTTATTGACTTCCACCCAATATTAATGAGATGCATGGGCATTGATGCAGTTTTCTGATTTAGCTGGCTCTCCAACCATAGCCTGCTGACACCAGCAGGAGTGTCACAGCCGTTGGCAGTGAGGAACAGTGTGAAATGAAGATTTCTCACCTGCTTAGATTAGTTGACTTACTGCAGACCTGGGAAGGAAGCAGCAATAATATTTGTGAAATAATTCACGTCCAGTAGGATAAGCAAAACTGTGAATCTAACTAGGACCAGTGAAGAGCAGGGTATTTTGAGAGACAGCCCTATGTCTTGGAGATCATGCGCAAGACCAGCCAGGGAACTCTTGAACCAGTGAAAGGCTGGAGGGGGTTTTCCATGAGAGTTGCTGGTTGGAGTTTAACACTTTCTAATTCTCTTTTACAATTTTTATTAATTCTATATGTAGTACATTAAGTTTAATAATTTTTAAACATTCATTTTTTCTTTCATTGTTTTTAAAAAATTTTTATTTTATTTTCAAAAGTAAAAACAGCAGAAAGAAGAAAGAAATCATAAACATAGAAACAGGGTAATACACAATGATACATACGTTACAGATTTTCAAAACATGAATAATCGATTAACAATGGTTGACATATTATCTATTTTTCTCATCAAATCTGTTGCTCAGATTAAAAGATATAGTTAAGTGAGATTGGACACATGATTGAATATCACGACTTGTTTGAAGAAACCTCAAATTTTTGTTCTAGTCTCTTTTTTAATCATTTTTCAAAATTTTATTTTGAAAATAATATATTAATAATTGATATGAAACAATAAATATATAGAAGCCCAAAATGACAGATATTCAAGCATGGTTTTTGTATTATACATTGCTGTCCTTGATGCAGTTGCTCAGATCACAAATAAAGGCATACAGAGTTAGTCAAGGTGAAAATTCTACAAATAAACTGACATTTTCAAAACACTGATGGAAACTTTTAGCATTAGCCATCCTGTACTTTCATGTTTACCCCAGAACTTTTCTCTTGTCTTTTCTCCTCTCTTTCATCTTCATTGTTTAACCCCTAAGTTCTGTTTCTTTTTCTTTATCCATTTCTGTTATACTTTCTGGTTTTATTTCTTCTTTCAGGTTCTTGCTCTATGGAGACAATGTAATATTTACACATGTGACTCTGATTTATTTCACTGCTGTGTATAGCCTCTAGCTGCATCCATCTACATACAAAAGTTTTGTCATTCTTTATAGTTGAGTAATAATCCATTTTATAAAAATACCACATCTTTTTCATGCATTCCTCAGATGATGGGCATTTGGTTGCTTCCAAGATTTGGCTATGACAATTGGTGCTGCTATAAACATATATCATTGTGATATGATGTTTTCAGTTCTTTCGGAAAAATACCCAGAAGGGAATAGCCGGATTGAATGGGATTATCAGTCCTAGTTTTTTTCTTTTTTTTTTTTTATGTACCAGGGATTGAATTCAGGTTCTTGCACTTTTCAGGTTCTTGCACTTGCTTTTCAGGCAAGCACTTATTCTGCTGAGCTATTCCCCTACCCCCGTCCTAGTTCTTTGAGTAGTATTCACACTGACTTACATAGTGGTGTACATACCCGCTATCAGTGTAGAACGGTTCCCTTTACTGCACAGCCTTTCCAGCATTTATTTATTGATTTCTTTATGATAGTCAATTTTCTGGCATTAGATATCTCAACGTTGTTTTAATTCGCAGTTCTTGAATGGCCAGTCATGTGGAACATTTTTTTCAGGTATTTATTTGCCTCTTGTATTTCTTCCTCTAACAAATGTGCCTTCATTTCTGATGCCCATTTTTGTATTGAGCCTTTAAATTTTGGAGCCCTAATATGTTTATTTCTTTATATATTCTAGATAAGAAACCTTTGTCTGAGTGACTTTTGGAAAATTTTTTACAAAATCAGTGGGTTGTCTTTTCCTTCTGTTAGTGATTTCTTCTGTTGTGCAGAAACTCCTCTCAATAGTAAGATGTTCCAATTGTTGATGCTTTGAAGTATTTCTCAAGATTTCTACCTAATTCCTTTTCCAGGAGATTTAGCTTTTCTATTAATGTTTAGATATTTAATACACCTTTAGTTTAGTTCATAGTGATATAGCATGTTTGAGTTTTAGTTTTCAGCATGTAGAGAGACAGCTTTTCTACCACCATTTGTTAATGAGGCAATCTTTCTTCCAGTGAACATATTCGGCCCCACTGTCAAAGATAATATGGCTGAGTATGTTTGTCATATCTACATCTTCTCATCATTACATTCATCCTCAGGTTTTTCCTTTTTGGCTTATATTGGGTTATTCAAAGTTTTATATCTTCTTGATTCAGTTTTCATTATTTCTACCTACCTAGGAATTGGTTCATTTCTGACAGTAAGGATTTTTCAAAGTAGCTATTGATAATCTTCTGAATTTCTTACATAATCTGTTGTAATTTCACCCTTTTCATTCATTATTGCTGGAATTTGAGGTCTTTTTCCCTCTTTTTGATATTAACTATGAATTTATCAGTTTTATTTAACCTTTCAAAGGACTAACTTTTTGATTCATTAATTCTTTGTATTGTTTTCCTCATTTCAGTTGCATTAATTTCTGCTCTAATCTCTATGATTTCTTCCTGTCTTTGAGTTTTGGGCTTGGTTTGCTCTTCTTTTTCTATATGCTTGAGGTGCAGCATTAGTATTTATTTGTTCTTGTTCTGTTTTCCTAATCCATGAGTTAACCACTATAAGTATACTTCTAAGAAATGCTTTCATTTCATCCCACAAATTCCAATAAGTTATGCTTAAGTTTTCATTGGATTATAGATCTTGTTAAATTTGTTGTTTAATTTCCTCTGTAACCTATTGGATGCTGAGGTGGGAGTAATTACACTTTCATATGTGTATGTGATTTTTGTGATTTCTTTTGTCATTTATTTCCAGTTTCATTGCCCTGTGGTCAGATAATATGTGTGGGATAATTTCTATTTTCTTGAAAATATACTTAAGTGTGACCTATGTACTAGTATGTGGTCTAATTTAGAAAACATTCCATGTGCAACTGAAAAGAATGTGTATCAGATGTTGGGAGAAGTACTCTGTATGTGTCCACTCTTTCCATTTGTTCAACATTCTGGTTCAGTTTTGCTGCCTGTTTGCTAATGTTTTGTCTGATTACCTATCTTTCCGGTATAAGGGAATGTGAATATCCCTTGTTCAGATTTTGGTATTGGATATTATATTTTTCATATCCTTCAAATTTTGTTTTATATAGTTGAGTGCTGTATTCGCTGCACACATATTTATGATTGTTGTCTCTTTGTCTTGAATTTTTCCCTAACCAGTATGTAGTACCCTTCTTTATTTCATTTGATCATTCTTGGCTTGAAGTTCATATTGTCTGTGAACACGATTGCTACCCCTGATTTTTTTCTGGGGTCCGGTGGCATGTAGTACTGTTTTCCATCCTCTGACTTTCAACTAATGAATTCCTTTATGACTTAAATGTGTCTCTTGTATGCAGCACATTGTTAGAATTTGTTTTTAATCCACTCTGCCAATATATTTCTTTTAATTGGTGAGTTGAATCCATTTACATTGACAGTTATAATTGATATGTATTGACTTCTGTTTGTCATAATATTTTCCTGCCATTGGTTTCCTACATTTCTTCTCTGTTTCATTATTTTCCCTATTAGGTAGGTTCTTTCCATTCTCATTCCTGGAGTTGTGGTCATTTTGATCCCATTCCAGTATATCTTTTAGTACTCTGTGTAGGGTTGGCTCAGTCGTCTTGAAGTTCGTTAGTTGTTCTTTGTTGTGGAAGTATTCCACTTCTCTATTACACTTGAAAGAGTTTTGCAGGGTATATCAGTCTGGGTTGGAAATTTTTTTCTTGTAGGACTTTAAGTACCTTACTCCTTGCTCTTCTTGACTTGATGGTTTGTGAGGAGAAATCCTCCATTATTTTGATTGGTTTTCTTTTAAGTGTGATCTGTTTCTTTTCTCTAGCAGCTTTTATTATGCTGTTCTTGTGCTGAAATTCTGGGAACTTGGTTATGATATGTCTACGTATGGTTTTAGTTGGGTTGACATTATTTGGAGTTCTATATGCCTCAGTTAACTGAATGTCAGATTGCTTCAGCATATTTGGGAAGTTTCTGCTATTACTTCTGCCCATATGCTTTTTATAATATTTGTGTGATTTTTTTCTCATTTGTGCCTATTAGTCTTATGTTGTTCATCTTTGCCTTGTCTTGCATCTGTTTAATTATTATGTCCTGGATCTTAGTCTTTTTTTTTTTTTTTCCAGAACCAGGGATTGAACTCATGTCCTTGCACTTGCTAGGGAAGCACTTATTCCACTGAGCCATCTCCCTGACCCTTAAGAAATCTTTCCTTTCCTTTTCACTAGCTGAAACAGTGTCTTCAAGGGCGGAAAGTCTATTTTCATTTTCATTCAGGTGGTTTTGCTAACTTTTGATTGAGTTTTTAATCTCCTGGTTATCATTTTGAATCTGCTTCATGTTTCTATTTCTTTCTATATTACTCATTCAAGATTTCCATCATTTTTTCTTTTCTTTATTTCTGATTTTTTTTTTTTTTTTTGGTCAGGTCAGCCCATCCTGAGCTTGGGGCTGGCGTGACACATTGCCAGGGATGGAAACATGGTGCACTGTGCCTGCCTACGCTTGCCTAAGCAGGCGCTTTAGACCGCTTACATTTCTTGTGAACCCCTGCATCACTTTTCAAGTCTCCCTTAAGACAAAACAAAACAAAACAAACAAACAAAAAAAAAAAAAAAAAACACTGTCTACTTTAGAAATGCTCAG